>JAVLVB010000569.1:3994894-4030704 GCA_032876305.1 Orestias chungarensis | reverse complement strand
TTTTTTAGAAAACTACTTAAAAGCTGCTTCAGTGCAACAAACCCTTATTTAGGAAAAGTACATTCAAAATGATAGGAAAGCAATTCACAAACCAGTTAGTATCCAAATAAATAGATTTAGTTTATTACAGTACTTTTTAAAACGCTATCTTTCTAGGGAAGCGCATCTGATTAGAAGTTACTGACTTTACAGCAATCCCTCATCCTGTGCAAAGACTGGGAAAAAATATAGTTTCCTATTTTAGAAATATATATTGGAAATTGAGTCTTGTCATTTCAATTCATTGCATCTTAATCAACTCAAAGATCTATGGGTTGTGTTGACCAACCAGGCCTTGTACCCACCCTGCTCTTTATGGGTTTTAACAAATTTACTAAAGACAGTTTGGTGACAGAGGTCACAATAAATCTTGTTGCAGAGCGGAAAACAAAAACTTGATCAGACGGGTAGCTAGTAGCGCTCTGGGTGATCTTAAATATAAAAAAGCTGACACTTAAGGTCCAACAAATTAGAGAAGAAGCTTTAAATAGCTTTTAATAACTCACCCAGACTGTTACAATGAAATCTCATCAATAAAGTTCATTTATCTGGTGATAAAGTCGAGACACTAAATATTGACTGGTTGAGTTTTCCTTTGGGTAACAGACAAGTCTTTTTAATCAATTTTTTTTAAATAGAGTTATTGTATATCACATCGCCAATAAGATATTAATCAAAGTTTGTCAGATTTTACACACAATTTTTAATGTAACTATAACAAACTGTATCCTTAGTGCCATTCTGCGCATTCAATATATTTTGATGTTCTGATTTTGCATGATAAAAGCGGCTTTGCATTCAGACGCTGTGTTTTAGAACGTCATACTGAAAAATCCAGTCTCTGAGGGACGAAGGGTTAAAAATAGATTGGGTCACTCGAGGTTAACTTTTCTAGATGGGGCTGCATATTTCTAAAAGGTTGTATTTTCTAGCCTTTCAAAAAAACGTCTAATAATAAACTTCCTTTACCAGGTGGTGAACCTGATCCGTGACCTGGACTCAGACTTCTCCATTCTGGGCAAGAATTACATTAATGTCATCCAGGTGTCGGCTCACCTGCTGGCCATGAGCTCGGCTTGCTACAACCCCTTCATTTATGCGTCGTTGCACAACAAGTTCCTGTCCTTCCTCTGTCTCAACCCACTGACACGCAGGAGAGGAAGAGAAAAGCACACGGGTCAGGGGTCAAGCGTCCTGACAACATCTCACAGAATGCCACGCCTCAACACCTTCACCAGTGTAGCAGATTTACCAGCTAACGTCCTGAATGACCTTGTTACAAAAGAAAACTACACCTGAGATGTTTTCTTTCTTTTCTGTGTGTCCCAAAAAATGTAAATAAGATTTTCACATCAGCTTCAAAAACATCAAATTAAGTAGATAGGATGAAGGGTGTCATGATTTTATTCTTAAATACAAATCAAAAGTGCACTTTTGAGAACAAAAACATCCTTAAACTGCTGTTTGTGAAAACTGTGAGAAATAAATTATTAGTGCTCCAGTCTCGGCTGCTTTGGTTTATAAACATTTTCATGACTGTAAAAAAAGTAACTACTTTAAAATCATGTAAATGTTTAATGAGTTACTGTTTGTTGTGAAAGTTTTCATGGAGTGTGTCAGGATAGTTCACCATCAGCTTGTGCACACTTTAGCTTTTACTGTGCTGTGAAAAAGTATTTTCTGATTATTTATTAAATTATAACCTGAATAAAGTTTATATATGCTCATATGAGTCAGTGATGGCTGATCCTGGAGGTTGTCGACAGTGGAGTGACATTTCGTTGAGCACTTTACCGGTTTTTGATAACTTTGAAAACGTTTAGAAAAAACTTTTGAGGGGGATGTTACATTTGAACTTTTAATTCCTTGAAAGACGGTATGTATTGAAATATATTGCATCACTAACTGCAAAATCTGTTTTTTTTTATAAGGTGTGTTAGCTAAGCTAAGTACAACTAATGTTTATGTAAGCAATGCCAACCACTGATATCACTAATAAAAGACTTTTTAAATCTCCAATAACACGTTTCTTATTTAAAACCCAGAATCTAGCAAGATTCCTGGCAGAGCAGCAGATTCAAGGAATCCCTTAAATGAAATCTTTCTTTACCACATGAAGAAGTTTGCTAAATGACTGCGTGATCTGAAGAAAATCAACTGATCAAACAAAGTCTCTGTCATCTAGCAGGCAGGATGAAGTTGCAGAGCCATTCCAAAGGCTTTGGGATTTCAGTGAATCGCAGTGAGAGACATTATCCACACCCTGAGAAAACATGGAATAGTGTTGAAACTCTCCAGAAACGTACTAAAATTACTCCCCAAAAAAGAATTTTTTTTAAATGGAAATGTCATCTAGGAGGTCACAGAAGAACACAGCAAACATCAAGAGCACTGCAGACATCCCTTTTTAAACTAAAGGGTCATGGTTAAACATTAAAAAACTAAATAAAATCTCTCCATGAGTGACTTTTAAGGCTAAAACAATTGATAACTAAAAATTATTCTAAATAAATCATCACCTCCATCAACTCCCGTCAATACATTTGGTTCCATCCTTCACATTTCATGACATGAAATATGTTTTCCAGGACAGAACCCCAAACGCACAATCTATAAGAATTCATTGTGGCCCTAAGAAATCATTCTCATCAAGCTGTATTTTCTATTCACTCAGATATGTTTCATTAATGCATGATCTGAAACATGACAGTACTGTATGATATTGATTAAGTTATGTAACTACTTTTCTATCATCATTAATCTTCACAGATCTGAACAAGATTCATTCTCATAACGTCACTGAATTTCGTTGAGGAGATTAAAAAAAAGAGGACTGCAGTGGTTTATTTCCAGCGCAGACCAGATGGTGAGTTTTCATAGCTCGATTGAATCAATGATCATGTCAGACTTCCAGCTGCAGTTGAGATATTTTATGGACAGCATGAGTTTAAAATTTGAACTCAATTTAAAACATCAGCTGTGGTGAGGACAGAAGTGCAGCCTCATCCATTCATAATTTCATCTGTAATTATAAAGCACAGAATAAACATGATGAATTCAGTTTTTCAGCATCAATTGTCTTCTTTTGTGCAGCAAATAATAATTTCAAGGAGAAAACGATATCTAAGCATGTGTTGTAGGCAGTTATGCCATATTTGCGTGCAAAATTACAACATTTTGCCTCTTTGGCTATTCCAGTGGCTTCAAATTGTTTCAACTGTTGAGTCAGCATGACCCGAAACGATGTGAGCTTCTCAACTTTTTATTTTCTTAAGTGAAACACGCGGCCTAACAAACTGTTAGACTGCAGAGTTTCTCTCCGTCTGCGACCTTATTGTGAAGCAGCCATGACCCAAGATATTTGAGAGTTGTTGAGCTGGAACAAGCTGAAGTGAAAGTACAGCCGTCCCTTAAGAGAGCACAACCTTCTCTTCCATCGGCTGCTACTTTTAAGGGTCACCACTGCGAATCCTCTGCAGCTAAATCTGAAGATTAGAGGTGAAGTTCAAAATACATGTTGATATAAAATTAGTAGGTACAATCACGTAGTTTTTTTCTGACAGGAAACAGTCAGGGATCTCTTAAAGCATGGTTATATAATGTAAAAGTATAATAATTCATCAGCTGTTATTTATCTTTTAATAAAATCTAATTTCCTCACTTATTTATAAACTTCTCAGTGATCAGTTTAAAAGTTCTTTACATATTTACCTGATGTACTTTTAGGAGTAGTTTTACTTTATCCGAAAATAATTTTTTACTAATTAAACACACTATAACACTAGTATAACACACATTACCCACCTTAGGTAACATTGCTGAAAGAAGAAAAAAAAACATATTTTAACAAAAAATAAATGAGATACTGACACAGGTACAGTTTAAGTTAAAGTAAGAATTCATATTTGTGCACAAACTTTGTTTTTCTGAGGCTATTTTCCATCCGCAGAGCCTGATCTGCCATATGGAACATATAGTAAATATATAGAAGTTTGCATTACATACATAATTACTACTGTAATTATTTATTGTTTTTTTTATGGTTTTCAACAACTTGAAAGTCCCCAAATATTGCTTTTTTTAGTTCCGTTTTTAACATACACAGATTTGTGCAGAACTTTACATGTTCGTCTGTCTGATGACATAATTTTAAAATAAGACATACGATCTGATCTACAACTAAGTAACTTAGTAGACTTTTTTACTCTAACTTCAGAAATACTTTGGATGTTTGTTTTACTTTTACTTGAGTAAAATTATGTAATGCTTCTCTTTCACGAGTTAAATTTCTGGGTACTCTAGCCCATCTCTTTTGTTAAGCCATGTTTAGCCTACTTTTGGTGATTTATCTGTTATCATCATAACCTTTACAGACTCTCTAGTGAATTCAAATCTGGGGTCACAGGTAAAAGGATAAAATTTCATATATAAGAGAGAAACGCTGCTGAAATTAAAAGGATGCATTAAATGTAAATTTGCTAAAAGTATGAATATTTTTGAGCTTGACTGTATAAAAGAAAAGCATTCTTTCATACGCTTCATGAAATGCCTTCATAAAGCCGAACATTATACATCTATCATGTTTATCTCAACAAGGTGATGTTATGTTTCATTATGTAAATACGTCTTATTTGGCCACAAATCAGAAAAAATAAGGACTGGAGTTCAATGCCAGGCAACCTGGGGTTAAGTGCCTTGCCCAGGGGCAATAATGACCACATTTCAAATATAAAATACAGCAACCTAGTGTAAAAAGCAGATTAAACAGGAGTAAATGTAATTTAAAAAAGTATTAATGTTTACATTTTAAGACCTGAGTTTTACTTGAACTTGGGGAAAAACATGAGGCTTGACTTGGACTTTTTGGCAAACGACTTGATGTTTTACTCGGAGTTGGAGTAAAAAACTTGAGGGTTGACTTGGACTTTGGTTAAAAGAATTTCCTGGAAGTTGTTGCAAAATGGTTGCAGATAAAGCCAAAAGACCAGACTTAACTTGGGGCGAAACCAGAGGAATGACTTATACTAAAAATGATTTGTGGATGCTTCTTTACAAAGAAAAAAATCTCTTATTTCTCTTGAAGATTACACAAAATAAAATTTATTAAACAGGTTAATCCTGAAGGATTCAAACCCAAACACACAGACGCAATTAATCATAGACGTAAAAATAAAATCTTTCTATTCTCACCAAGCTGAGTTCTTCCTCTTTTTACCCAGTGAGGTTGAAGCTAAAACACTCCAACATTGTGGTAAACAGTATAAAACTACAGAACATCAGAGGGAAATAACAAATACTGCAATCCCAGCCTTCCAAATGGATGTCTTGGAAATAGTTCCACTAAGGAGACATCGGCTCCCACAGTTTTCCACAGTGTAATCACAAATAGCATATAAAATTCTGTGATTAATGACTTTAGGGTTTAATCCTCCTTTCTGAAGAAAAACAGAAGCAGCGTTATTGATTTTACGAATAATTGACAGACGTGATGTTGCTTAGCTCTTCGGGTTTAGACTGCACCGGTTGTGTGATCCCTGAAGGACCAACAGCACAGACTCTTCTCCTTCTTTAGGACTCGATCGTAAATCCTCACTACAGACAGGCAGGGTGTGAATGGAAGACAACACTCATTCATCCACCTAGGCAGGGATTTTACTTCTCACTTTAAATGAATCAAATATTTGTAATAAGACAAATCTTCGTTTATAAGATGCTTGTTGTATTTACAAGGACAAGTCTAAAACTTTTAGAAAATCGACTTTTTTTTCCTTTAAAATAACTTTTAAATTGGTGTCTTTAAATCACTGATGAGTGTTTTTTGACCTCAACAAGCATGAAATCAATTTACGTTGAAGGCGGCTCAGTTTTAGTCATTAAATACATGGTCGTCATATTTTAGTCACTTAGGAAGAAATAAAAAACTAAGTTAATTTGTTAAACGCTTGATTCTACAGGACTGATCACATTACAGGCTGCAAGTCAGGATCACTTGTTCATTTTTTTTTTTGTATCTCATACTTTTGAAATTTCTTGTTCATGCTCAGTCTTAATTATTCTTTGGTTTCAATTTCTGGCATTAATGGTTTACTTATAATCGGTCTTTCCGTTAATGTCTATTTCGTTTAATATTTTGGTCTTCTGTATTAATTTCTTTACTTTTTTTTTGTTAGAACCATGTTTTGCGTGCTCCCCAGTTATTAATTCGATTTTTGCTCCTCCTGTGCGATTATTCTCTCCCACTGCCTGCCTGTCTGCTGCAACTTGTCTCCAATCAGGCATCTGTTCTCTGTCGTTAATCAAGCCTCCGAACATTTAAGCCCTTCAGTCTCTCTGATTCACTGATGGATCCTTCCGTTATTCTCAACTTTGCTGTCATTCTTCCCCGACTCCCTGTGTTGCCTTCACCATATTTTCTTTATATTAATTACACTCTATTTTTACTTTAAGCCTTCCAGCTGGTCTTTATTTTGGGTCCAAACACAACATACATCATGATATAGTGGAAGGTCCTGGGTTTGAATCACAGCCAGGAGTTTGCATTGTCTCCCTGTGTGCATGTGTGGGTAATCTCTAGGGACTCCAACTTCCTCCCAGTCTCCAAAAACCTGAATGCTAGATGTACTGATTACTCCAAATTGCTCTGACATATGAGTGAGCATGCATGGTTTTGTGTTTTTGTGTCACCCTGCGATAGACTGTGCTCCCTTTGGATTTAATGTTCTTGACTTTTGCACTAAACTGTGAAAGATTTTTGTCATAAAAACTTAAAAATAGCTTCAAAAAAGTTTTTTTAAAAGTTCTAACCTTTTTAAAGAAACACACCGAAGTAGGAGAACTTTATTCCCTGTTCTAAAATTGTGTTTCTCTGATTGTACATGGGGGCCATCTTTGTTCTCTAATTCAGGATATTTCACAAAATAAATTAAAAAAGAAAACACCACAAGCCAGTGAAGTGTTGTAGTATCAGACAAAACATATTGCGGACAGGTTCTCTTCTTGTGCTCATGTTTGCCAAATAACATTGTTTTCTTTTTCCTTATAATGTTTTTTAACAGTCAAAGAGTAAGACATCTAAATTTTAACAGTATGAAAATGTGTGAAAGCTGCATGTGTGGGAAAATTGGATGTGATTTTAGAACAGAAGATAAATCAAGAACTAATGTTGTTTTATATGAAGTGGAGCCGCTGTCGCTTCCCTGGTAGATGAAACTGAGAGCGGCCAGGCGTGTTGCATTGTTCACAAATCTCCCTCCATCTACGCATCCTGTTTGTCAGACATCTAGCAGAGGCGTACACCTCCGTGATGAAAATAAAAATGCAGTTGTGCTCTGGTTCAACGGATGTCATCACGTTGGTGTTGCTGAGCAATTTCTGCAGAGATGATGACGCTGTCAGCGGAGAAGCTTTTACAGTTGTTGAATTCAACGGATAAGTGATCTTTAACTGCAGATAAGTGATGGCTTGGACTGCTGGGACAAAGAAAAGCAGTGAAAGTAGCTGAAAGGCTGGACTAGGGCCCTGATGTCTGTGGTTAATGTCCAAATACACAAGGAAAACAAAAATAAAATTCAATGGACTTTCCTGGCAATCTTTCAGGCTATTTTGAATCGAAGGAAAGATTTAACAGACATTCAGTTTGGACTCTGTTCCTCTGTTTTTTTACCGTTTTTCTAGCAGGCTGGACCCTCCTGCAGTGACGTCACAGCTGCACTTAATGATGGCCTGAGGGAAGAGGTTTGGAAATAATTATGGAGTAATGTGTGAGCACCAGAAATGCAGAAGTTGTTTCTTAGTTTTTCTGAAGACAGATAAAACAGATCATTTTGAATGGGAAGGACAAGCAAGTAAAATCACCAATTGCTTCAAAGCTTCTTTCTGTGATTCAGCAGAGTGAAAAGTCACATTGAGGGCAGGAAACAAAAAAGGGAGAGGAGAGCTGTGCGAGCTCCGAATGAGTCAGACAGATGAGAGGTGAAAGGATCTCCAACGGGAGTAATAAACGCAGCTAAATTTAGAGAGTCACTGATTTTACATAGGTCCGTCTTCCTAAATTGGAAAAACATTTGCATCCAGTTGGGTTTGGCAGCAAAAACCGCTCTTTAAAGCCGCAGTTAGTAGCTTTTATAGAAGTGTATTTTTTATGTATTTGGTGAAATTGTCTGTGACAATAGAGCTCCTCGAACTCTGCACTGTGGTCCTTCTGCAGTTCCCAATGAGAGCCAAGAGCAAGAACTTGCTCTCTGGTGCATCTTCCCAGCAGTGTGAATTTGCGGAAGACGCTAACAGAGAGGAGGTGCAGTGGCTAACGGACTGGTGCAGAGCCAACAACCTATCTGTAAACCAGGTGTCCAGCCCCCGCTGAACATCAACGGCTCTTCAATGGAAATCGTGAAGAACACCAAGTTCCTTGGTGTGTATGTTGCAGAGAACCTCACCTGGTCCCTAAACACCAGAAGTATAACCAAGAAAGCCCAGCAGTGCCTCAACTTCTACTTCTACAGGTTTGACTGTAGAGAGCACCTGCATTTCTGTCTTGTTTGGGAGCTGCAAAATATCTGACCGGAAGTCGCTACAGCGGATAGTCAGGACAGCTGAGAAGATCATCCACGTCACTCTCCCCTCCATCACTGACATCTAGAACACACGCCGCAAAAGCCACCAGCATGGTGGACAACCACACCCACCCGGCACACAGTTTTTTCACTCTCATGCCCGTCAGGTAGAAGACACCTAGAGCATCCCACCCTCCACCACCGGACTCTGCAACAGCTTCATCCACCAGGCAGTCAGACTCCTCAACACAGAGAAATGGAGCTGAAGTCCCACCACCACTGTGTACTTGTAAGAAGATGCAGTGACAATAAAAACCTCTCGACCTCTTGACTTGAACTAGATAGTAGTAGAAAAATCCTTAAGCAGACATGTTATTTTAATGGATGCCCTCTGGCTTCTAAATGAACGAGCATGAACATCTTTGCCCACTTTGAATTTTCTAGAACCAATGGTACAATTAGGAAGCCTTGACCTTCTGCAAGTATTTCTAACACGCTTTAAACTGCATCATTCTGGCGTAAATAACACATTCAGTATGGCATTTTTTAATGGTTATCATAGCTGCACTGGTAATCTTCCCAGTAGTTTATCACAGCGAAAGTTACAAGATGCATGTAATTGATGCAGGGCTGCAGACAGAGGGATTGAGAGCTACAGTTAAAGGATTTGATCCAAACAGCAACAAATACACACGCAAACACACCAGCACACCAAACCGTCCAGTCCTTGAACTGCAACAAGAAGCTGGTGAGAGACCTTTCAAACTAAAATGGCTCTGACCAATAGTTGTACCCATTCCTCACAAATGCACCACTGTACAGAGTAAACTGAGAAAAACCGACAAGAATCAGACACGGAAAAAACAAATATGTGTATTAATGTGAACAGAAGGAAAATTGGGGTCCTTACAAAACCCAACAATAAATGTTAAACTATTATTAAATAATTAAAGAAGATCCCTCTAGAGTTAAAGTGTTTCTGCAGTTGGAACATTTTTCAGGTTATATCAGCAAACCTTTAAACACATAGTCACAAAAATACCCAAAATGCAAAAGACTACACTATAATCACAGAAAACAGGCGATGCACGGCAGCGACTCTCGTCCTCTCATCCCACACTCCTACATGATTTTCATCCTCCACTCGTAAACTTCAGAGACTGATTGAGCAGCACCAGAAGCTTTGCACATAATTGCAAAAGCCTGATTACTGAACTGACTGATGCCTCCTTGTGTCATCTTATAGAGCTGCTCAGCCTCTCGTCTTTGCCGCTTTGAGTGCTGCATGACACTGTTAACACTTCACAGCCAGGTGTATCTCAGACGTGTGAAGTTTTCACCTGTGGGGTTTCTGCTGCTGTTTAAGCTTGGGGCTACACCTCCCCATAGTCAGGGCAAACATTAGGTTTTCATACTTCATCGCTCTCAGGTAACTGTTTGGAAGCATGAAGAAAACCTGATTCATGGCTCCATGAGGTCCAATGAAAGCATTTCAATCAAAAATATAAAGGAGAAAAGACAATATTGTATGTATGTATGTATGTATGTATGCTGTATTAGGAATCATTAGGTACAATGTTTATCTTGCTGTCCAGTTTTCACTCTAGAACAGGAGTTGTGCTGCTACAGGAGTTTGCTGCAGAGCTCAATGTTTGTTTTTGCATTTGTGCAGATCTGCTATGTTTTACATTTCTCCAGACATCTTGATGTGCATTCTGGCATAAAATCTCTTGTTAGATCTCAACCTTTCAAATGATTTCCGCCCAGAAGTTCGATAATGAACTGGCTTAATGCTTTGTTTGAGCAGGAAATGGAGTGATGTTGGATTAAATGTAAATTAATTATCTTATGAAGTGCCTTTAAGATGACGTGTTATTAATTGGAGATTTACAAGAAAGAAGTTTTGTTGCGTTGCACAAACAAGTAGTTTGTGAGATTTGTCTCTTAAGAACAATGAGCAGCAACAGCTTCTTTTCTAAGACGGCTGCTGTGTCCTTTTATTCTGGGAATTTTGTTAATACAGAGTATCAAACTGAAAAGGTCCCTACTATCATAGGACTTTCTGACATAGGAAGAGAGATACAGCAGACATGCTAGATGGGCTTTCTCTACAACATTGTGGATGCTCTGATCTCCTCTGGTGAAGAAAGATCAGAACTTTCTATCGCTTACCGTCTCCATTGTCACCCTCACTTAAATGTTTGTTTTTGCTCATTCTAGTAACAGTAATATCAGTAGATGCCATCAATTTAAGAAATACAAGACAAGCAACAAAACCCATTGAAATTTCGAGCCAATTTAAATTACAATGGGGTTAAAAGTCATCACAGCTTGGGAATAAGCTAGACTCCATATTTCCAATTAACTTTATATGTTTTTACCTGAATGTAGGCTATCTGTTTGCTGCAGTGGATTCTCCCTGTGAAACAATCCAACAGATCTATCCAATAAAGAGAAAACCCTTGCTGCTGTTCTCTTCAAACTCTGAAATTGATAAAGAAGTGAAGCTTATTTGGGCCGTAGACCTCTGCCGAGCTGGCCTCAATATCAGCAACACTAACTGTAGAAGTAGTCCACTCATGCAGGAGAGCATGCATCACAGAAAATATCCGGCAACTCCTGCTATTTTTATCTCTGGTGAGAGGACTTTGTCCTTATTAAAAAGAACAGGGCAGCTTTTAGTTAACCCTTTAATGCCATATGGATCATATTTGATCCGAGGGTTTCTGAAATTATCTTAATGCATCTGAGAGCTTTTGTATCATTTAATGATAATACTTGGCTCAAAGCCCTGTTGCTCAGTCAGACATATCTGAAAAATGCAAGTAACTACACAACGATAATTTTCAATTATCACAACGTAATAATTGATAGATATACAAAAGAATCTGTTGAATTTCTTTCCATATTTTGTTAAAGGCCCAGATAAAGACTCCAGATTTAAAAATTAACTTTACCTTTTTTTATTGGAGCAGGCTTTAAAGGGTTAAGGTGTAACTTTGTTGTTTACCTTTTCAGTCCAAGAATGGCTCTTTATTAATCTTTTGGTAGTTTTTGGTTTGATTTTTCAGTAGTGATAAAATTACATTGACGTCTATGTTTTAATGGCATCAATAAATGGCTTGAGTCCCAAAAAAAGATTTGGTGTAAGGTAACTACTACACTTCTAGTCGGATGTTGTTGACAAAAGAAAAATACACAGACTAGGAATAAACTAAACATTTTGTTTAGTTGTTTAGTTTTCAATTCTTCCATAAAAGAGAACTAACAAACTGTGCCTCAAATATTGGTATTTGAAGTTACACTTTAAGATTAACTAAGATTAATTTTAAGATTACCTAAAATACATTTTAGGATTAACTAATACAATTTTTTGTAGGTTATGTTAATAAAGAGAAAAAGAGAATTGGTTTTATAGTTTATGTTGCATTTGGTCTCTAGACAAATTTCCCAAACCTCTTCAAAATCTCTGCCAGATAGCGCCACCACGTGGACAAACCTTCTCTGCTGCAGCTGCGGATCTGGAGACAGGTTAAGTTTCACTGTCCAAAATTACCAGCAATTACATGGTTTAGCTAAATGAATGAATAAATGCTCTTTTTTCAAAGTACAAATTTCACCATTTGTTCATAAATATCACAGTTTAAACATAAATCTCTAATTTGCAAGCTAAATGTTTAATTTGCAAGCTCTACATATCGGGTTTATAAACTTGGGATTTAGCACCAAATTAAACGAACTTGAAGATTTTTTGAGAACTAAATATTTAGTTTGCCAACTAAATGTTTAACAAAATATTAATTTCTGCAATTAAATGTTGAATTTTGAGCTAAATATGTAGTTTGTCAACTAAATATTTAGATTAGAGCAAAATATTGTGCTTACTAAATGAATATCTTATTTGCAGGCAAAACCTTTTGTTTGGAAATGAAATATTTAGCTTGTAACTCAAATATTTATAAATATATAACATGGAGAAAAAAAAATGTTGCTTCATTTTTGTTTCTCACATTGCTGTTTTTTTTTTCTTTCTGTAACATAATAAACCGCAACACACGTACTAAAATAAACAGACGGAAAAACAAACTTGGAACTCATATATTATTTATTACAATATCTTATATCTAATGTTAGAGAAGTTCATTTGAATTCATACAAATAATCTGGGGTGTGATTAATATTTCCAAGATTTTTACATGCAAAGAATACAAAGGAAGATCCACACAAGGACTAACATTCAGGCTTTTCTACACCTGGGAATGAGTTCAACTCTTGACTTTATTTGGTGCAAACATTTCTTGGATTTAAGATCAGACCAGCGTCTTTCAACAAGCAAAGAAGGCATTTTGGGAAGCTACTCAGACAGCACATCCTTCCCCTAAGTTAACCTTGGAATAGGAACATTTTAATGGAAACAGGCACAGAGGAGGATGTCAAACAGAACATTTCACATACGTCCAAATTACACGTGATCTTAGTCTGCGTCATTTTTCACGATTTTTTAAAATAAGGTGTAAAAATGGAATTTTGCTGCAACTTAAAAGTTAAGATACAAAATCTTAACTATTGTAACGTCTGCTTTAAACTTTCGGTTTCGCATGAGAAGATAAACATTAGAACCACACCTAAAAAAAATAAATAAATAAAAAAATCGAAGCTTTAAATTTGGGTCTGATTTACTAAATACAACAAATGCAGTGAAATCACATTATCCCCTAAAATATATAAAATATATAACCTCGTGTAATAAAACCAGCTTTTAAAAAAACCCTGATTGTAATTAAACTATTATTTTTTAGGTTAGTTGTGCATCAAGTTCTTGATCTTTCAGGATGGATTTAGTTTCATTGTAATGACCTGTAGTGATTCTATGATCATCATGTTTTGTATGAAACCACAGTTGGGTGGTTTGTTAGGGTCCAAAATGATGTACAGGGTCAGATTTTCTGTATGTGAACTTTTTTTTTTTTTTAAGGCAGGAGAGTAGAGATGTGTTAATGGAGACAAAATGAGAGTGATCAGCACTGTACCCTGAACCCTCATCACTTCTACAACAGTTACAGAAGAGCAGGAATTACTGAGATCATTCACAACTATGGCTAATAAGCATCAAACTTGTCCCTTCTCTGGTGTGGTGACATCAGCCTTTAAGCTTCATTAGTTGACTCTTTATTAGCAAACACCTGCAACAGATGCAACATCCCTTCCTTCTGAAGCATTTTAGCTTTGATTCTGAAGATGTGTTTGTTTTAAGTGCTTCAATTCAAATTTCATAAGTTAGATCTAATTAGACATTTCTCATACTCTTTAAAACCAAGAAATATACCATCTTAAACCAGGTAAAACTGTCCAGATTATCATCCACATATTCCGCTGTACAGGGAACTGACCCCAAATAGTTCTTACAGTTCATGTTTGTCATACACAGTGTACTTTCTTTTGTGAAATTCAACCATCCATTGATGTTTGTTAATGTTGAACGTCGATCACATGAGGGTAAACAACTCTGATGGATCTGGGGATATGCATTTTCTAAAACCAATGCATAGAAAGAAGGAATAGATTTAATGTTTGCGACGTGAATTATAACGCAAACTATGAGTCATTTGATGCGAAACATCTGGTTCAAAGCTTAAGTGGAAAAAACCCCTAGAGCATTTCCACATTTTGTAAATAATTTATAATTTTTTTATTATAGATTAACGCAAATTAAGAGATAAATATGGAGTGGAAGGGAAATAAAACATGACTTAAAAGTCCAAAAAGTATAGCCAGGTTTTGTATCCGTCCCCCTTCACTCTGATACACCTAAATTTAAATCTAGAGAAACCTACTGTCTTCATAAGTCATGCAATTAAAAAAGCAGACCTACTTTCCATCTAGTTAACTAAGGAGAGGGACAGTCAACAGCTCAGACAGTAGACTCAGAGCGACCATTAGTCGTGCTCTTCAAAAAAACAAACTGTATTGCCTGAAGTTTATTACAAGCCAAGCAGAAAGTTCTCTGGTCTGATTAGACCAAAATTCAATTAAATGAGTGCAGGGACATCAATAGTAGTCAAAGGTGATGCAACAATTGATGGAAAGAAACACTTGTAAGTTGAAAAAGACTTAAGTTGCATCAGGACAGCAACTTTAAACATTTGCATAGATCTAGATGGACAGTTTTATATCACCGTTTGCATATGTTAGAATGGCCTAGTCAAAGTCAGGAGCCAAATCCAACTAAGCATCTGTTGCAGGTGTTGAAAGGATGTAAACCTTACATCCTTTTCCACAATTCTTTCTTACTTTGTGTTGGTTTGTCAAGTCAATAAAATAATACGAATTGTATACTGAGAAAAGGTCAGGAAGCTGTAGAAAATAACAGTTTCTTTTGACTCGATGATTATTGGCAGTGGCAAAAATAAATACATTTAACAAGAATTCAAATATTGAACCTCTAAAAAAAGCACTGGAAGCATTTAGGAGGAAACACAAAACGGCTTCATAACCTGGGTGATGATGAACTAATGTTAAAGGCTGGGAGTATAGGCAGCAGGCTCAAGGGCACAGGCAATCTATACGTTCGGCTTTAAACTCATCGTAGCGGCTCAGGTGAAGAGTCCACGCATTTTATTTAAAAGGCCAAAAGGAGATTTGGGTGAAAGCAGAGAGAAGCCCAGGTTCCTTTTGGTCCTGCAGATGGTACGTCTTCTGACTTTACCACCTAAAAAACTGAATCTTAACAGGCTCATTTTACAACTTCAATGCTTCTGCAAACGACTCAAACAAAGAAACCGGGAATGAAAGTCGTATTAACTGAGGCTCTAAAATGTATCTCATCGAAATGTAAGTTTTGCCCCACGGAAATGAACACACATCTTTCCTCAAACACAGAAACATGTCTCCATCACATATCTAAAGGCTAAAGCTAATACATTATGTGCCAGAGTGAGAAAATGTGGCAAACTGAACCCTTTAAGGATGCAAAAATAGGATGAATCTTTAACCTCTTTTCAAGCTCAGAGTAAAAAAGTACTTTCTAATTATTGTTATTTGCTGCATTAAAAAACGCAGGCCATATCCACACGAATACCTACTGAATAAAACTTCCTCCTCCAGACAAAATGAGTCAATTTTTTAATTAGGGGAAAGAACAAAGGCAAAAATCTGTATAATCAGCAGGCAAGGTGAGTACTTTGAGTTAGATGACAGATTATCTGCGGTTTGTCTGCAAGTAAATATTTATGGAAACGTTTGATTTGATCAAACCGTGTTTCCATTAATGTGCAGACTTCATGCACACATTAAAATAAATCTTTTTATCTAAATTCTGCTGATTGGAGCCACACAATACTATAAAAACATTACATTGCAACACTATTGTTAAATAAGATAAAATGCATCAAGATCAACCCTTATTTAGCTCATCCTCCTTTCTCTTTTATCATAATCTCTCTTCCTGAGTTCACTGATTTTATATCAGATATGGACCTAATAAAAAGTGAGTTTTAAAGCACAGCCCTTTAAGTTATGGCCTAAAGCCTTTGCGACTGCTATATTGCACACATGGCGGATGTGTTCATCATTTCATATGTTGTGCTGCTGTTGTGTAGATAATGTCTAAATAAATCAAATTTTCACCAATTAGGAATGATAAATATCACATCGATTATTAAATAAATGTCTCCTTTATTACGTTTTAAATAGTCAATTAAAACTGTTTAATTACTTTTTTTTTTCAGTTCAAACTATAATTTTAAATTTTGTTGATAATAAAAGGCTTGATTTTATTTCATATTTCATGCTAGAAATTACAAAAAAAAAAACAAAAAAAAAACGATATTTGAAATTGCAAATTTTCAGAAAATATATTTTGGTTTGCAAACTTTTATCGAAAAAAAAGCTTATAATATGAAATCTTATTAGCTATATTGGAGGAAAACTAGTCCTTCAACCCATACAGAGTGGCAGGAGGTCACTGGGTGACAGGTGGGATCCAACATGAACTCACCAAACCATTACAGGGAGGAAAATTAGTTTTTGAGAAAAAAATCGATTCACTGAAATATTACCTGAAAGACTAAATCAGAAATAAAACCTTCTTCTTTTTCTTTCTTTTTTACTTTGCGAGCTCTATTAGAATTAGGTTAATGGATGCAGGTTGAGTTGGTCTGATGTACAGTTAGCTTGGCGGCTAACACCATTAATTTATTTAGTGCCGTTAATCTCTGCTGTGGCTCTCTCTCTCTCTTTTCCATTTTTTTCCCCCCACTGAATTAAGTTAAAGATATTAACATACAGCGATTGTGGAGCTTGAAGGTGCAAAACACAAACAAAAAGAAAAGCCTGGTGTTTTAAAAATAAAACTGTTCTTGTAGATGCATCCAGATTTGACAACGTCTCTGCTTTGAGTGAGTGCATTTCCGGTTATAGCAACAATTCATCCTTGTTTTTACTTTGCAACTGACCGTTAGCAGTTTCAATAGCATTTATATGAAGCAAAGTTTTTAAGACAACTCACTGAAACCAGTTAGATGCACTCCAAGACTGTGTGGAGCAAGTACATGTTTGAATCAGAGGGAAATTAGATGAGATGCCACGTCTTACAGAAACAAAGATTCGTCGCAGACTTTCAATAGCTATAAGCAGATCATTGAAGCACTTCACACACCTGATATCTGTTAGGCAGACAGCAGCTTCACTCACATTAAACATCAACAGCAGATCTGTCAAATGTCACATTTCTAAGAGCTACAGTAGCAGGGATTTTTTTTTCTTTTCATTTTTTTTTTTTTTACAACAGATAACTTTCATGTTCTTCAGACAGCTGCTACATCACCACACGCCATTCACACCGCCAATTTACCTCTGATGCCTCATGTCAGGCGTCTCCTGAACAAAACGCATGGTGTTAAAACCTAAGCAGTTCAAAAGCGAATTAAATTATTCGTAAGATGCCGCGAGTAGTCGATTAAAACTCATGGAGGATGAGAGTAAGGTTACACGGTCAGCTCCTGCATCAGTGGATGGGTTTCCCCAAAACTACTGCAGGTTTTTCAGGAGGCGTCCGTAGCGGAAGTCGTAGACGTGTCGGCAGAACAGCACCAGCTCCGGGTCGACGTCGTCTGGCACACAGTGGTGGGTGGGCATGGCGTTGCTCAGAACGGGCGGCACCAGCAGGGAGGCGGCACTGTCGCGGACACCGTCCCTGCGGCGCTTCACCAAGGCACAAAATCTGCACACAAACACAGAGACTCTGTGCAAACTTGCCTTTGAATACCAGGAAAAAAAATAAAAGCTGGGATTGTGTAATTTTTGTAACAAACCGGAAAAACTGAGGTTCTTACCGACAATACTGTGCCAAAGTTAGGACATAGCATTTGTCTTCGATACAGGCCACACTGTTGACATCCTGGTGACGGGATGCAAAGATCTCATTCTGCAGAGACAGAGAGACTCGATAAGAAACAAAGAAAGTCTGATTGCGTGCGTTGTCACATTTTGCATGTTTCTCTTGAATGCATCTTTATAGCTGCAGATATCTCAGCAATACTAGGTCTGTTAGTTCACCAAGCAAAACGCCACATTTGGTGTTTTCTTTTATTGGTTTTTAAACACTCTTCTTTAAGGAGACAACAACAAGGAAACGCCACCGGATTTTTTCTTCTGTGTTTGTTTCTGTGTTGACGGAAATCATGAATTGGTGGAAAATGTTAGCCACATGTGTTGACACCATGGTGAAGATGTCTAAGAAACCTTAAAATAAACATAAATCTTCAATTTAATTGTGTTTTACACTTAAAATTTAACCTAAATCCAGGCCTCAACATAGGAACATTTCCTTAAGTGTAACGCAGCTATTATACACACCTTCTTTGCACGTGTGCATTAATTTGTACATTTTATTTTGTTTCATTTTTTTATTTTGTTTATTTGCATCATTACATCACAACAACTTCCAGGTCTGTGAACCTGTTTTCACTGCAAATGGTTACAAAGTGAATCATAGTTAAGAACAATAACTTCTCTTTGCTAATTTGATAAATGTACTATTCAGCGATTTCTTAAAAAACATTATTTCTTAGCAGGAATTAGTTTCCCTCTGAAAATAAAGGCATTTACAGATTTTAATAAAGGTAAATTTATATTTAAGACTTCTATCCACCTTAACCAGGAGCAGAGAAGAAGGCTGGATTTAACAGACCTAAATATCTGAGGTTTTACTCCACAATCTCTCCAGAAAGCCATAATGTCTAATTTACGGTAATTATGAATGAATTACGCATGTCAGCGTCTTACCTCACAATGCATGGTGGGGTTTCGCCCTCCTTGCGTATGTTCCGGACGATAATACCAAAACAAACTCATCATCAGCTCTCCTGTGGAAACAGGAACGTCCACACGGTTCAGTTTTCCCTCATCACAGTGTCGGTTCAGCTTCCTTTATCTCTGTGTGACCCTTGTGTACCTGACTCTGGCTCTTCCCACAGGGCAGACACCTTGGCCACGTAAGGCAGCGACTTCTTTTTGGGCCCGGACTTCAGCAGAACAGTGTCTCTCACGCAGATCACGTCGCCGTCTCTGCGGATTCGCTCAAAGCACTTCCTCAGCACCGGAGTCTCCTCTCCCTGGAAACAAAGGCAGGAGGAAAAACAGTTTCATTCATTTTTTAATCCAAATGTTAGATTTACTATCGGATCGCAACATTGTTTATAAACTTCAGAGATATAAGTTTATTTTTGGCTGGAAAGAAAAGCAAGAGAATGAGTGGTAAAGATTAGGGTGATGGCTAGGTGTCCATCCAACCTCATTCCAAACAATTAAAAATGACAAACCCGAAAGATGTACATTTAAACGCGTCTTTATGGAATATTAATAAACCACATTTTGTTCTTCGCGTTCGTTTCAGAAAGAGAAACAGACGTTTTGGATGGGTATGAATAATTTTGAGCTCTCTCTACTTACAACAACAAAAACCTCCTTCTCAAAGGGAGGTCCCAGCGCCCTCCAGCCGTTGGTGGATTTTTGCCGGTTGTTCTTGGGCTGCCTGGGAACTGTCTGCGCTCCGGCCCAGGCGGCGCCGAGCCTACGGTTCTTGTCCCGGTTCGGGGGCGGGACTGCCAGCCCCTCGCGGGCTCCGGACCTGGAGCCGCTGGGCGGCTTGGCACTCTGCGGGCACTCCTTCGCCACCTGCAGCGAGGGCTGCGGTTGGCTGGGGTCAGACTGCGGCGTCTGAATGCGGGGCACCGATTGGCCGGCCGGAGGCACAGTGGGAACGGGGCAGCCCGTCAGAACTCTGGGGCTGGAACAAACCGGGTCGAAAGGATCACTGAGGCTCGATGAGTATTCCTCTGCAAAAGAGTAGAAAAGGTGAGGCGTTTAAAGAGTTTATAAACGTCTACAGATCATTACAGCAGCAAACTTCATGTATTAAATATAAAAATGTATTATATTTGATATTATTTATTTATAGGTATTAACAGCTTGATACAGATTTTGACTATTTTTGTCACTGGGTCAAACATTTTTATAGAGATTACCAGAAAAATGACAATTTTTACAGATTTTAGCTGCCATCTACTGAAAATGGATATATTGAAAAACAACAACAAGCAAACAAATTAAATCATAATTACATAATTAAATCATTCCTATGAAAACTAAGCTACACTGTTTCAGGCCAACACAACGCCATCCATCATGATTTTTATCATGAAAAGCTCTTCAGCAAAATGCAAATTAAGCAGACCAAAGACTGACTGACTGATTACGCCAGCTTGTTTAAAGTGTAACAGGAAGAAAGAATCCATTCCCCAGAATTTGAGCAAAAACAAGAACTGATTTATGACTTTTGATCATTTCACGGTTCTTAAAACTTTTACAAATATATTATTTTTTTAACAAATTCTAATGGATAAACATAAACTAAACTATTGGACTTCTGCACCAGATGTATGAGAGGAACTAAGCAGGAGTCGAGATGCTACGGCTATCAGTCGGACATCATCAAAGCGCTGCTGGGCCTTTAAATGTTTCAGCCAAACTCCATTTATATACATTAATAAAGTGTTTTATAATAGTAATTATTAAAAATTCTGTGATAATTACATTTCCAGAGTTCTAAATCCTTTATTTTATTTATCTTAGATATGGAATCTATTTTTAAAACTGATAGGAAAGGCAGCTATAATGAGGGAAGGAAGGAAGGGCACAAGGAAGGGATAAAGGACACATTTGAGGATGGAACACCAGGAATGAAGAAAAAAACAACAGAAAAGTCAGAAGGAAGGAAGAAAGTGGCAAGAAAGTAACAAGAAAGGCATGGAAGCAATAAAAGTAAGAAATAATTGAGAATGGAAGTTAATAGGAAGAATATATGGGAAAGAAAAGGTAGGGAAGAACAAGGAAAGGAAAAGAGGATAGGAAGTGGATATTAGGGAAGATAAAAAGAGATGGATTAATAGAATGAAAGAGTAACACAAAGAAAGCAATGAGATATAAAAGGAAAGATGGATGGAAGGAGAGAATGAAGAAAAACAAATGAGGAACGAGCCAGTGAGGAAGGATTTCTATTAAAAAAGAAATTACAGAAGCTACAGTGTTTAAACATGGGATAGGGAATTTTGAAACAAATATTTTAGCAAAATTTCTTATTTCTTAATACTTCTCTAACCTTTTGTTGAGTAGGAAGGAGCTGTGTAATGTTTTTTTTTTTTTTTACATTTATCAAAGCATAATAGAAATATTAGTTCCACTGCATTTGATTAATGGTTGTATTTAAAGCTTCAACAGACATCCTGAACAATTTAAATGTACAATCTAACGTAATGCTTTGCTCTAATCTTTAGCACAGTTTCTTTGAATGTAGGACCTTATTGTTTTTTATTTGCTGCATGTTTTAACACGATACTCCAGACAAAAACATTCATTTCTAAGAACAAATATCCTTAAGGCATCCGTGTGGGTGGGTACTGATATCTCTTGATGTGTGTCGGAATAGCAAAAACTCTTCATTTGTGCAAACATCCACTGCCAGAAAACTTAAAGAGACACAAGCGGAACCAAATCTACAAACGTCTTCCTTAAGTTCGTATAAGAGGCGTATTTGAGCAGCAAACGTGACACCGCAGCGTGGGCGGACCTTTGGCTATTTCCACAGCCGACCTCTCACTATATAAAAAAGAAAAGGTGTCACTAATGAAATTTTTAATAATAGCTCGTTTTCTATATCTGTGACTCACTTAGACAGCAAACCATCACACTTCCTACCATGGAAATGTGTTGCATTAAGCTTAGGCATCATTATTAACCTTATTACTACTCACACCTGTTGCTTCCAGTGTTTAAATGTCTCATAAAAACAGAGTTGAAGATCTGCAGGGATGAAAGTAGCAGTAGACGACAGCGCAAGCTTTCGCAGCTGCAGACCACAGAAAGCGACAAACGACGTGTCACTTCATACGAAACATTTAGGTGCTTCACACATCCACCGTTGCAGTTTTTTTCTGCTCCGGCATTAATTTCCCTCCAACGGTTGATACTTGAGCTCAGACAGTCGGCTCCTTAGGTTTCGGTTCAGTCTGCTGCCACATGCATTCAGTCTGGGACAAAAGAGGTCCTGCCCTGCTTCTGATTCTCTTTCTCAGCAACTTCCCAGTTGACTGGCGTTCTATAAAGGGCCAGATAAGATGGCTATTCTTAGCCCACCGCACCGCTTTTTCATCTGTGATGGGAGTGTTTTTTGAAATGTTTACATTATTGAAAGAGCTACTATAATGCAAGTGTTGCTCCCATTTAATGTGTTTTAACGACTAACAACAGCTAATTTTGCATTAATAGCAAATACCCACCAAATGTTTTCGTTGAAAAACGGACCAAATGTGGAATAACTTCATGGTAAGTAAGGGGTTAAAAGCCACAAAACCCTGATGACATATCATGTGTAACAACATCTCAATTTGAGTTCAGGTTCATAAATGTAAATTTCGCAGCATTAATCATTAATTCCAACCTTAACTACTCTCATATGAAGAAGCAGCTCCTATGAGTGAATTGTTCAAAACACAAATGGCTCCCAGAGTAAGAGAAGAGTTTAATGCATTTTTGAGAAATAAAATAATAAATAAAGCTCAAATGTTCCACAACATTTGTCCTATATGAAAATGATTAGATCCACATTACATGAAGAAATATTACGTGAGAGGAAAAGTATAAATCTGAAATTTTCAGAGGCTTTAAACACAGGAATGTGGAGAACAGAACGAATTCTAATGGTAGATCATGCAGAAAAAATTGATATAAAACAGAAAACTTGTATTAGTTTCTTTGCGTTTTAGAATCAAAAAAAAACAAACTAAAGTCATTCAAAATTTTAAATATCAAATGTCCAAAGAAGGAAAGTTTTTAGCACCAGGTTAATTCATCCCTTCATTTCATTCCAACTTTTTGACGTTTCATATCTTTAAAACTTTCATTTTACTATGTCTAACTAAACAGTTGTACATCCATGAATTTCCTAGCCTAGCCAACGCCTTCCACCGCAAATCTGCTCGATTCTCATCTCCCTTCAGTTTTCATTCTGGGATCTCTCTCATCGGCTCGATTTTCCAGAATGCATTTCATTCGCTAAACACTTTCATATATTTCCAAATCCCTGGTAAAAGATTTTCTAGTGGACATGTCTTCTGAATATGTGGAGTCTGCTCTCAAAAAATTTTTAATGCACTCGACTGCATTATACGTGCATTTACTCACAAAAGCCCTGAGAATCAACCGTTCCCACTGGCATCATGTCTCTTTCTATCATGTTACAATTCTTTTTAAGCAATGCCCTTCGTTTTTCGTCAGCACAATGTTGCCATCCTAAATCGTCTGTACCTTTTGGTTGAGAGGTCGACATTGCTCAGCAGCAGAGCAGCTACACCTGATTAAGCGTTCTTTAAGAGAGAGAACTTATGATTATTTAGTGTTCATAATTTAAAACAATCGCTTAAAGCCCACTTGGCATTCGTTTTGGACCATTTCCATTCCATGTTCTCGGATACCTCCGGTATGATTATTTCTCTTACTACTATCAATGGATTCTGCTGAAGAATGAGCAGCGATGCCCTCTTCTGGAAGGCAACAACATTACAACGCTGAAAGGTCAGTTTACTAAGATGTTATCAGTTAAAGCAACACTAAATAACTTTTCAACCTTCATAAAATAATTTCATAGCTTTTGTGATTATACGTTAACCCACAGCTAATTGAATGACACCTCTGTCATGACACGAAAGGGTCCATATCGCTTTAACTGGCACTCATCAACTTTGAGGAGGTTGGCAGGAACACTGCCTCACAAAACAACTGCAAATGTGCTGAATACTTTACGGCATAAGTCACTTCCGCCGTTTCTTATTATCAAGATCATAATATGACATTGTCTCAACACAATTCCATTCATCAACTCATTGCTATTCATCCTTCACACAGACACCGGAAACAGAAACATGCTTTAATCCAATTGCCGACCACCGGGTGTTCTAGATTTTATTACACTATGCGCTGGTCCTCATGGGAAATGCAATCTTCTTTCAGGCAAAAAACACTACCGCTTTTGTCCACACTGGCCGCAAAGTTGACCAAAACTTTAGTGTTGCTTTAATCCGATACAAAGAACTTTAATAAAATGAAACGTTATCCGATGACTAAACATAAGTTGATAAATTGAAAAGAAAGTGAGGCGAGTATGAATTTTCCCATGAGAAGACCAAGCATTTGCAAAAGGCTGAATGGCTAAAATCTCCACCACCTATAAACATGCTGGTATCCGCTTACCTCTTTTGATGCCTTGGTTACATTTGGTGCAGTCTTTGGGGCTGAAGGGACACCCTCGTCTGGAGATGGCAGGAATCACACTGGAATAGGAGTAGCCACTGATTCTGCAAGGCTCTCCGTAACACGCCTCCACTGAAGTGCAGCAGTAAACTGGGTGTCTGATCCCTGAGGGTTGCGGACCTGCCCCGGGGTGCAGCTTCGGCCTCTTGCTGTTCCCCGGGCACAAAGCGAGGGGCGGCATAAGAGACGGGGAGTTGTCTGGATGGCTGAAGTGGACGTAATAGCCCGGGAAACAAGTGTACGTATGCGGGCTTATGCTTATGGCTGCTGGGTGGGCGACAGAATGGGGGGTTTGGAGATGATGGTGGTGGTGATGATGGTGGTGGTGGTGGAAAACGTCAGACAGCGGGCCGTCCTCCGGTTCCTTAAAGGTCTTGTCCTCCAGGAAGAGCGAGAGTCTGTGACAGTACTCGACGCATCTCTCCTGGGAGCAGCAAAAGCAGGAAGCCACTTCCGTCTCCATCTGCTCTTCTTTGATTTTCTTTAAGGGAAATCCTAAAGAGGAGCCGCACTGGAAGGTGTGTTTGACGCAGCCCTGCCCCCCCTTGGCGGCCTCCCACTCTGTCTGACAGGGACCGCAGCAGCCCTGAGGGGAAGAGCCCAGCTTGGGATGAGCTGGAGTCTCAGCGCCCGGTTTTCTGTGCTTCAGCGGCTCCTCTGATTTGATCCGCGATCTTCTTTTTTTGGTCTGCATTGTTCCTTCACAGACGGGTTCAGAGCCGTTCTGAGTGGATTCTGTGGGGTTGTTCTTCTCCTCCAGCTTGGACTCGGGCTTCTTCTGCCGTTTGGTTCTGTACTGGGGACTGGTGAGTTTGAGTAGCATCGCTGCAGTGAGTCCTGCCTGACGCCGCGGCGTTGGAGCTAACAAACTCAACCAGTCGATGCCCTCCGCCCCATCCTTTGACCGCTTCTGTTTTTTGGCTCCCTTAACTCGTGCAGAATCATTTTTGGTTTTTGAATCCCCGTCCGAATCTTTGCCCAAAGGTCCCGAATTCTTTGCAAGATTTGTCACCTTCGAACATTTTCTGTACAGCAGCAAACTGTTCACGAGCTCGGCGTTGAGGGAGGCCATTCTTCTCCTGCGAGGCTCGACAACGGGGGAACTGAAAATCTCTAAGGCGTCCTGTTGGTTGGTTTTTGGTTCCAGAGTTTGCTGATTGGCCGTGGAAGTCGACATAGGTCCTGATTTGGTCATTCCCGAAGCAGACAACTCCTTCTTTTTGATTTTAGCACCCTTTTGCAGCTTTGCATTCTTTTTTTTACAGATGACACCTTTCTCATCCAGACGGGTCAACAGAACACAACAGGTCAATGCATCTCCATTACCCGTTACGGCAGTCATTTTCCTTTGGCGATAACCTTTTAAGTCTTGCTTTTGTCTTTCCAAAACCATTTTATTCTTTCCTTTCTCTTTAGTCTCTCCCTTTTTCTTGCGTGCATTCTCATTTTGTAGCTTCCAACATTGTCCTGGCTGGCTCTGTCGAGCTTTCACCATGGTCTCAGCATCAGTGAGCAGCCGTGCCGAAATCTCGTCATCTACAGTTCCTGCGACAGGGATGTTCAGTCTGTGGGGAGACGGAGGAGAAATGTAACCACGAGAAAATTGTCACATCCATCCAGCTTTACATTTACATTTATGCATTTAGCAGACGCTTATATCCAAAGAGACTTACAAAAAGAGGGTTTAACACTGAACTGCACTGCAATTTACCTGCAATATGCTAGGAAAGGATTTAACATTAAAGATGACACTTATTTACAGTATTTAGGTAAACACAGAAGGCCCAAGTACCATACACTGAGTGCTAACTGACATTTCTGAGGTATAATCACAAAATTATAATAAAGCTGCCCCAGCCCACGGAAGAATGGTTGGATATAGGCAATACGATATGATAACATTTTTAAGCATGATATCTTGAGGTAATAATGTGACAATGATAAAGTAATTATAAAACTAATAGTGCTCTTTACACACAGGTGGCTTTGGGCACGCGCCCCTAAGAGACGCACTCAGGCGCGTTTTCTTTTCTTTTTTTATCTTAGACTACCACTCGTAGAGCACTTGACAACCAGATGGAGCGGCAGAGAAAAAAGCTAACCGGGGCGCAAAACACAAAAAGGAAAAGGGAGTAGGATAAAGATGTTGGCAGGATGAAAAAAAGGTTTTCAATGTGTTTGAAAGATAATAGGAAAGTACCGTCAGTGCATCGACATAATATTCAGGTTAGCTAAAGCTAGCTTAATACGACATCGTCCCATATTTGGCCGTTAAATATTGCCTCCCCTACTGAACCGATAAGGAAGTGATTTGTTCAGTATTTCTATGAATATCAGATACAAACATCTTCACACACACACATATCCACACACTAAGTGTAAGAATGAAAGCTGAGACAGCTTCTTGGATGAGAACATGGGCTAAGATCCTTCCAGTGACGCTCTACAACTTTTTTTTTAGTATCCTGTGCATCTATTTTAGTTTTCTGTCTCTTCAAACCTCCAGTCGGTCGTGGCAGACGGCTGCTTGTACTGAGCCTGTTTCTGCTGTAGGTTTCTTCCTGTTAAAGGGGAATTTTTACTCTCTACTGTCGCTGCATGCATGCTCAGTATGAGGGATTGCTGTAAAGTCAACGACAACACAAGCCATTGTTTTGCTCTTCTGATTCCAGAGGAGTGAATGCTGCAAGTCAATGACTCAATGCAATCTGCATGGGTTCCTTAGATTGAAAACTTTTTCAAATTGATTTGTTTATGATGTATCTTTGATTTTAATGGATTTTCTTGTAAAATGCCTTGGCACAACAACTGTTGTAAATTGGCTGTACATAAATAAACTTATTCTTGATGGATAATAAGGCTGTACAATGTATTATAAATATATTTTCATTTTGTATTCATTTCAGAAAGAAGTGCAATGCCTTTTTTGTTAATTAATGTAATTTTAATATAAAATCATTTTTAAGCAAAGTTTTTCATGCTTATATACCGCATTTTCCCAACTATAGAGCGCACTTCAATACAAGCCGTATCACCAAATTTAAAGAAAAACAATGGAAATGTGCATTTATAAGCGCTTCCAGGCTTTTAACCACTGACATCAGTTCAACCAAACGTGCCTGTAACGTCCGAAACGCAACTAACGCTTCAAGTGTGCGTTTTGAATACTTTGGAGTCAAGGCACTTGACACGCGTCAAGTCTGGAAAAAATACGGTAATATTTGGTCAGAAGTACACAAATAACACAAGCGACAAAAATACTCACACTTAAATGGGAAGCACATATTTGGAAGATGGAAATTTAAAGAAAAACAGCCATATATCGCTCCTACTATTAACATTGCTAATATAATTGCTATCAAAAGATTTGGTCTCATCTTACAGCCCTAATGGATGGATGGATGTTTGAGATACTAGGATCAAGTAAAGCATATTTTTATAGCTTATTTTGGCAACAAACAGGGCAGTTTATAGTGCTTTATGTGATACAAAACACTTAAAAGAACAAATACGAACAGGAAACAATCATAAAATCTTTAAGGTTATTCATAACCAAATATTGAAAAAAAAGGTTAAAATGAATCAACGTTCCAGTTATCAAAGGTAACTCTAAGCTAATTGGTGTTTAGCCTGGATTTAAAAGAACGCAGTGTTTAAACAGAACATCCAGTTCTCCGAAGGTTTGCTTCAGATTAGAGGAGCAATAAAAACTGGACGCTGCTTTTCTATGTTTGGTTCTGATTCAGCTAAAAGATAAAGTCTTGAAAAGTAAAAGCTTTTTTTTTTAGTAATTGCAGCATTAAGAAATCCTTCAGTAAATTTTGAACCTTTCCAAAAACAACAGGAATAATGAGAATTTGAAGCATCCGGTCTGTCCTGTGGTTCAGATTAAGGCCACTCAGGCTTTCAGTCCTATTATCCATATCCATCATATCATATTTATATGATGGACATGCATAATTAATCAGTCTCTCATATTCACTTTATCACTGAGTGATTCTGACTTACATATCTAGGATTTCAAAAGACCAGCAGACGTCCAGATATTCATCCGCAATGTTGGAAATTAGGAAGCAAATCTGCAGCTTTGGATGAAACAACACAGCTTTGTGCAGAGAGGAGCCAGAAGCTGATCCTCATCTCTACGAAACCGGTGGCAGAAACACTTGTCACTCAGAGCTCTCCTCGGTTTCCATGTCAACAAGCGGCTGCGGAGAACATCAAACCGTCACTGGCAACTTTTGTAGAGTAAAAGGGCTTTACCGAGCTTTTGATGCAATTCACTCATCACCCTTCTGTCCAGGATCGCGAGGAAACCTGACGCGCTGAGCCAAAAGCCTTCAGAGCCCCCCCATGCTTCCACTGCTGCTGACCTTTATGTTTGCGCCGCAGCAGGAAGGGATGGATCAGCATTCTTCCTGCTGCTGCGCAACACAGTTATCCTGCTTGACCTCTTAACAGTCTGTCAACATGCATGTCTTTTAATATTAAGCGGCTGTAAATTGGGGAAAACCACTGAGCTTTCAAAATGTACAAACCTTAAATCTGTTTATTTTAGCTCTGTTATCACTTAGGACTTTTTCTGCTTTATCACTTTGAAATTTAGCCTAAGCCTTCCTGTATTTGCAGCAGAACACGGTCCACCAACATGTTTAATGTCAGGTTGTGGCTAAAAACCTGTTGGTGTGACGCACGAAAACATATCTGACAGCTTAACAAATGAACTCAAGTAACACACCTCTTGATTTGCAGACCAGGCGAGCAGCAAATTGCTGTATTTTTATGACAGCTTGCAGTCAGGCGACACTAAATGAGGGGTTAGAAAACCAAAAGGCTTCGCTCCGATTAGAGAACAGACAGTGGATATCTTTCTGTCCGGCGGAGAGAGGAAATCTGAAGACTTTCTCGAGACGCTTGTAAGTCGTGTGGTCCGTTTCAATCAACGTCATTCCCGATCATGCGAGGAGATGCAAATGAATGAATGCAAACCCATTTTTAAACAGCCTGTGTTGGACGTTTTTGTAGTCTCATCAGCCTGTCTTACAGGCCTTATTGCTGAATAACTCAGTGAACCGTGAAACAGAATCTATGAGGGCGAAATTTAATTTCCACATAAGCACACAGAAGGAGCCTCACATTGAGTTTCTGTCTGGATATCAAATCACGTTGCTCTATTTGAATAGAACAAGCGTGGACAGTTGAAGAACAGCACTACAGTTCAGAGGCTCATTTCCTACTTAGCTGAGAAAGCCTGAACGTTAAACTGAACTACAAAACTCCACCTTTTTAGGGACGAATTCATTTATATTTCCAACATTTTATAAACATTACAGAAAAAACGACCAAGAGTAGAAACCATAGCCTTCTGCAAACAACCGCACTTCATATCATTAACAAATAAAGTTTGTTGGTGTATTATCGGAGTTTTTACATCCTTTCCAAAATGAATTTTACCACAACTATCTTTTTAAAAAGTTAAATAATGATAGAACCAACAAGGACTGTAACAAAACTGAACTGAACAAAAATTACTGTTAATATCAAAGAATGCAAGAGACACAATAGTGTTCTTTACAGAAAAGTCGCAAACACGAGGAATGAACATTACATGGACGTTTTTTTAAGCTACACCTAAAGTCTTTAACCAGCATGTCACAACACTGGCAAAAACGGGTTTGGCTAATGGATAATGAACCTAAACCTTAAGCGGCTTCAAAACAGCAAAGTCAAAGCTGCAGAATGGCAAAGACAAAGCAAATATTAATAAATATGGTGATCCTCCCAGACCTGAAGCAGGAAACTTTAGAGACTGTTAAAAGTAGAATATACGATTAAAATAAAAATTTATTAAGCTTCGTATTAAACTTATCCCCCAACTATCCTCTTAAGAGTTGAGATAAAAATTATTCAAACAGTTTAAAACCTTAATTATTTGAGGTTTAAAACTTGGATTTGACACATAAGGGTAGATTTGATTTCTGGGTCAGAATCTTTTTTTTTAATTATCATTTAAAATGTGTATTTTATCTTTTTGTTGTATTTGTAGGCTTTGTTTTCAGTGACTCAGCCTAGTTAAGCTATTTTAGTTTATTTAAACTTTACAGTCCCAACACTGTGGAGTTGAACCTATTCAAGGTTTATTACTTGCAGACTTTTTCTCTGAATGTAAATCAAACTTTTTGGAAAATTTTTCACTTATTTGTCCATTTATTTTTGTAGAGCATATCTAAAAACACTCTCCAATGTTATGTTTTTACTCTTTTGGTTGCCGTTTGCTAAGCAGCCACTCCAGGAGTCAAATTTGGCGTTTAGACTATTAAAATATTACTTAAGAAATTTTAGCGATTTGTGTGTAACTATGGTCACTGATGCCCAATAAAGCAGGTTTTAGCATTAATCCAGTTTTTTAATAGAATTCCACAGGATGACACCATTTAATTTTTTTATCCATTATTTACCCAATGAAGGAAAAAAAAAAATCTTCCAAAAAAATCTACATTTTCTATGTTTTTTTACATTTGAAAACCCAGAGAAATAAAAACTAAGATAAAATATTATTTGTGTTTTTTAACAAAGACACGTATGTAACCGTGGTACTGAAGAAGTATTTATCAGAACAAAAACTGCTCCGTGGATCATTTTAATATTAAGGCTCAATAAATAAGACAACACTGACCAAATTATGGAAACAGTGTATAATTAGTAATACAGAAATAAAAAAAGCATGTGTTTATGAATTGGATCAATTTGTTTTTAAAACACTACATTTGTAGTGAATTGCCATAAAAATCAATAGGTTGAACTGAATTCAATTGGATTCCTAAAACAGACGCATTTCTTATAATTAATAGTCATTTTAAAATAATTGGAAACAAATGTAGGTCATTCTTTAGATGCCCATGACTTTATAGCATCTGTGGATGATAAACGGGGATCAGCAGAGATGATGAGACTTTAGATGCTCTCCAAGTCACAATGACTGATGAGGAATTAGGTGACCCCCCCACGAGTTTCCCCATCCTCTCTATCTCCTGTTGATGGCGCATCAAACTGGTTCCAGCTTCATCCTGAGGAGGATGATGAGGAGGAGGATGAGGAAGGAGGTGGACCGGATCTGTCACCTTATGGGAGCATCAGTACATCCAGGGTCCAGCCAGGCGGTCACAAACACACCCACATCCACGCAGGATCCGCGACGAACCGAGCAGAACCCGAGTTAAAAGCCCAGCCGGACCGAATCAGCAGCTGCAGGATGTTACATCAGAACCGGGCGGATCCAACACAAAAACGACAACAACACGCACAAAAAAGAAGAAGAAAAAAAAAAACACGCGGTCCCGACGGTACCGAGCGGAACCAGCAGCAGCTCGACTTACAGCCGGCGAACATCCGACCACCTCCCGAACTGGACCCGATCCCAGCGACCCGGTTGTTGTCGCTCGGAGCGGCAGCAGCTGCAGACGTGCAGACCGCTGACCTACTTCTGGAGCCGGAGATCATGTTCATGCGCCGTGAGCGTGTTCCGGGACTCCCCTCCGAACCGAGCCACTGTCTGGACCTGCAGGACCGAGCGGCGCTTCCCACCGTGTTCTGTTCGGGAAACGCTCGCATTTAAAGCGTCCGCCTGCAAACTTTCTCCGCAGGCAGTGAGAATCATGTCGGCGTTTCTGTTTTGTCCCCAAAAACGCAGGAAAGTATGGAGACACAGATGTTCCAAAATGTGCCAAATTTAATTAAATAAAAAAATTTAACTGTGCATTTAGAAAATAACACTAACAGCAATGATCAATAAAAAAAGCCTTTTATATTATTTTATATTTATGAATTACTTTAACACACTTGAAATCTTTTTTTCCAGACTTTTACATTTTTTTTCTCAATTTTTTGCCAAAATAACCGCAAAAATATATATTAACACCAAATTTTTAAATTCGATTATTTTCAAACCGCTTATTAAAGAACTTCCATGTTCAGAGCATGAGAAAAGATGCTAACCTTGGAAATGCTTGAGCTTGCCATATCCTGACCAATAGAAATGCTGTTGCTAATGAAAATGCAGAAAATCTGAAACATATCATGCAACACTTGATCGGAGGCTCCGCCCCCCGGAAAGAAGACAACACAATATGCAAAAAGTGATTTGAAAAGAATGCATTTTGTAAAGCATGTATGTTTTCACATTAACATTTTTTTAAACTCATCTGAAAAATATATAAATAAATAAAAGAGAATTTGAAGAACTTTTAAACTGCATTACCATGTTAAAGTATCGCATACGCATCCTAGAGTATTTGTTAGAAGTTGCTCATTTCTGAAGCACATTTTTTTAATTTCTAGTTTTAAACATTTTCTTTGTTTGCAATAATATTGGAACCCATTTCTCTCATTACATAAACAGCTCCTGGAGCGCCGCTTCTGCTAATAGAAACTGGGAGACTCGCTACGCGACACCATAGTTCGCTAAGGCGGCTAACGCCAAGAATGTGGGCTACAACAGTCCACAGTTATCTTTGTTGCTTGATTGCCTTTGCTGCATTTCTGCCTTTCGGTCAACTTTTTATTAAAATCAACGCATACAGTAAAACGTACCCTTTCAGAGGAGGGCCTTGCTAACAAACTACTATACAGTTGTAAACAGTATAAAATACAGTTTTAATGTAAAACGTTTACATTCTGTAGGACAGTGTGCACCAATGATCCTCCTAGCTAGCTTCCAAGCTGCTGATAGGTGAGGTTTATTTTTTTGCGTAAATTATATCTCATTCTTGATATAATTCATACAAAATTATATTTCTAGAGCATTTCTTTCAACTATTTCATGTAGAATCACGGAAAAATTACTTGCTGCTAAAAGATGTGTATTAACGCCCCACTTAGCTTCGTATTGCTAATAAATATATGGAATTAGTTAACTTTTTGTTTAAAATGTAGGTTTTTATGTTTTAAATTACACATTTTGATTTATTCTGTTACCCTGTATGTCTCTAAAGAGTAACAGAACCCAAAAAAAAGATCTTATGCAAAACCAGATCGCATTCCCAGCTACTGAATCTCTCTCCACCCATCATGTCTCAATAATTAAACGTTCAAAGCGTTTAGATGTAAAACCCTGCAGAGGGAGGAAGTTTGCATCCTCGGCTAAAGCAGGAAGCTCAAATAGGAACAACGAAGATCTGAAGCGTTCCCTTTGTGTTTGTGATGAAAGCCTCTTCGTGTGTTTCCTATGATCTTGCCCTCTAACAAACAAAAGCAGGGAAATCTGCAGTCATCCACTTTTGCTTTTGCAGGTGACTTAACCAGTTGCATGAATGTTTGAATTACATGCACAGTCGGGATCAGGGTGGAGCTGAGGGGAGCTTAGGACTGCTTTATTTATAGGTCTCCTTTAGAGGCTCGTCCACTACACCAGGGAAGCTCGTGGCTGATTCCACTCAAACTTTTTATCAAGACACACTTTTTTCTCTAAATTATTTCCCACTTCTAGAGCCTCTGCATGTTTGTACAGAAAAGCTTAGCCATCCTTAGCATCCTGTCATATTTTGTTCACTAGTGTTTTCCATGTTTATTAGCTGTTGTTTTTTTAAGTTCTTGAGGATCTATAATGCAGTGCACTAAACAGTTCTCTTTGGTATGGATTTCACAAACACAGACGAACATACCTTCACCTTTGAATCAGTAATAAGCTCGTATCACTGACAGCAGAACACAGAGAGACATGTTCATTTTGATTAGGCTCATTTACTGCATCCTATGTTCCTAATGATCCATTTAGTCCAATTATGAACAATTAGCATTTTATTTTCAGCTATTTTTTCCACAAAGCATCCAAAGCCATTACTAACATGAAACACACTGTTAATGACCTCAGTCAAACTAATAGTTTTACCACTTAAAAGGTCATTTTTCTCCTTCTGAAAATACATTAATTAGAACGACCGTAGGGTCACGTTGGAGTCAAGTCAAAAGTGAGCTTAATTGGTATACATGTCAATTGCCATTATCAGTACGTGCTTTACGACGGGCAATTAACAGCTGTAAAAGAAGCCGAGTGTGTTGAGTTAATGAGGCGTGAGCACTGGGAGAGCTGACCCAGCGCTGCAATAGACAAACAGCCACAACCTGCACCTCGCGGAGTCAGCGTTAACTCAGGAGTAACACAGACAATCTGTTCAGACTCAGAAAGCAAGCTTAAGAAAAGACGGACTGTACCTGTGAGAGTTTAACCACGTCCATATGTGTTTTTGGAGGAAAACAGGAAAGTTGGCCTGTTGTAAACCACACAGGTTTTTTTTTCTTCTTGTAATTCCCAACACAATCGCACCACCGATCAACAATAATCCTGCATCCTAGATTTTTATCTGCAACAATCTGCAAAGGACTGGAAATTACAAGAATTCTCCAGAGATGATTTCAGCAGAGCCCATTTTATTTTGTTCGTAGTAAAATGCATAAATGCAAGGAAATAAAAGCTGATCCTTGATCTAAGCTTTTTTTCCTAGAAATACAATTTTCTTTCTAATCACCGTCTTGTTGTCCTCCGTTTTCTGACTCATACTCGGGTGTGTTAGTTCTAATTATAAGTTATAGAGACCCTTCTCACATTGTCACAAGCTCCAACTATCCCTCTTTTTACATTATAAAATATTACGTTGCATCAGTTGGCAGCATTTAAACATATTAACATTATATACATTTCATAATTGGTCCAATACAATTATCGGACCAATTATGTCGTAGCCCTGCCTCCAACACGACCCTTAACCGCAAGCACATCAGACGGGACAGCATGTGCTTGTTCTGCGCCTTCTTCTTTGTTGTTATGCATCTCATTAGTGCATTAACGCCTACTGGCCTGGATTGCTAAAACTATTTGGATTTTTTTTCTTGTGTGTGGGAGACGGGATTTCCACAACTGGTGCCATTTTTATAAGCAACTTTCAGAAAAGGGCAATTTCGAGGAGTGTTGGGGGAAAAAGTACCTGCTAAACTATTGTACTTGGCATGAGTTGGGTTCTAAAAATGGCTGTAGGTCAGAGGCACACATCCTCCTTAATCCAGCGTCGCAAAAAAAACCCCACTGACATCAGCCTGGAATGCAGTGAAACCAAGACTGATTTAGTCAGATTTAGAAGAGCAAAATAATAAAAAATGTTGATTGATCTTGTTGATCTTGTGAACAACAGGCAGAAGCAAATCAAGTAACATTGTGCTCTTTCTTTTAAATGTAAGAAATGTGGCAGCACAAAAAAATAAAATAAAATATTTTCTATGAATACTTGTGTGTGTGTGTGTGTGTGTGTGTGTGTGTGTGTGTGTGTGTGTGTGTGTGTGTGTGTGTGTGTGTGTGTGTGTGTG
>JAVLVB010000569.1:3969255-3988598 GCA_032876305.1 Orestias chungarensis | reverse complement strand
AAGAAAAAGAAAAAACTCCAAAAAATTCCAGCAGAAACTGGTTTCTAAATGAAATATAGTTTTCACTTTACTCAGGTCCTCATTAAAGATGTAGCAGGTTTCCAGAATATTTGCTATAATTAAACAATTGTGATGTTTTTTTGTTGTTGTTTTTTTTATCTGCTCTGCAATACATTTAACAGGAAAAAAGGAAATGGGCTGTGTTTCTGGGGTAACCTAGATTTATATCCCATTTTCCGTTACCTTTAGGTAAATAAGGAGAAGAATGTTACAAAAAAGTAATACAAAATGTTCCCCCTAAAATTGTATTTGCCTCAAGGAGGCTTGCGTTATTGCTCCTGTTTCCCACTGTTCAAATAAAGGTGTAGCTTCGGTGTGGGAATATAAAATAACCAACAACTGAGGACTTCAGTCACCATCAACCAGCTGGATAAACACGTTACTTTGTTAAAGCCATAAAATTACACGTAGGTAAATTTATAAAGAGTCTGTTTTATTATATTTGAATAAATTTGCCCCACAAACATAAAGGAACATGCAAATCCAGCCTGGTGGGTTGAAACTGGGGCGGCTGTACCAACATGTTGTCTGATAAAGAAATAAAAAAAACAACCAGACTGTAAAAACCAACCATGGTGAGCTGGTAGTTCCTGTTGGGTAATATTTAAACTGTAGGACTACGGTGTGATGTTTTTGGAAAAACTGGACCCGTCATTTGTTTCCACTGAGTGGGTGGCAACTTATTGTAAGATGTGAAAAAGGTGTTTTCCAACTCTAATAACGAATAATCTTATACAATTTTTTTATTTTTCAGGACAGCAAAAAGCTTCAAAACTGGATAATGTGTTTGGTTGTTTCTTCCTCTGAATGCAAACGGTCAGGATCTGAAGCGTCTCCTCAGGGACAGCGGGGAGGTCATTGTGTCTCTCCTTTTCTCTCTGAATGTGTGTGTGTGTGCGTCCACAAAGGAGAGCAGTTCATCAGGAGTAATGGGATTATGTCCAGGATTGATAACCTGCTTTATCTGTCATGTGGGGGCAGCGCCTTTCTGTTTAGCATGCTGCCATTAAAGCCACATCAGGTTGGCTGCTGTGAGGAACTGATAGATTTATTGTTATTATGAGCTAAAAGGTCACCTCGAGTGTTTTGCTTGTAAATTTAAAACCATACGCAAGGGTTTGGGGTCAGGGTCCAACTGAATGTCATGAAGTAACTGTCGCAGGGTTTGGAGATTATCCAGCAACTAAATGCAATAAAAAGAAAATGCTTATAACATTTTTTTTTTAAAAAGGTCAAAAATTGTAAAAAGGAACATAAATAAGATTAAATGCTTCAAAAAAAACTATCATGAGTTTTTAGTTGGCTGCAAAGTACAGCAGAAGAAATATTGGCTTCTCTATGCAGCCTGACGATAAATCAGACTCAACTTTTATTGTTTTAAGTCATTTATGATTACTCAAAATACTTCCACTTGCTGCAAGGCAAAACATTAGAAATAAAAGTCAGGGTGAAAGGGTTTATAGACGCCAAGACTACCGAGAAGTAATCATACAAAATATGCCCATCAGCCCCACAACAAACTCAGAAGACCTTGAGAACATGGTGGCCGAACTTACTTAGAGAGAAGAGGAAGCTACTGCTTTAAAACCCCAAAACTTGTGAAACAAAAGGCCTTGAAATCCGGAGAAATGGCCTGTGATGTGTTGAAACTGAAATTTAAATGTCTGGCCATGAACATCAATTTTTCTTTTGAAGGAAACAAGTGGGGCGCTGTGCTTCAGGAGGGACTGGTGCACTTACCGAAATGAATGGAAACATGCGGCCAGAGGAATCATGTGGAAATATTAAAGCAACGCTTCAAGACGCATGTAAGGAAAACACACAAACACAAAAAAAAACTATATAACTATATATTAAATATGGGGAGAAAACTGGTCTGAAGAACTGCAGAAAAAGAAAAGTAGAGGCAATTAAGATCGTAACCTGACAGATGTAAGAACTGAAAGAAGATTTAGAAAATTCTGATGAAAACGATCAATCTAAGCAAAGTAATAACAAAAAATTAATGATATAGCAGATACTATTATGTAGACTTCATTATATTTATAGGAACAGTGTGATCAACGTAAAGACATGAAAATGTAGAGTTAAATTAGGCTTAAGTTCTCAAATACTGTCAAGTCTACAGAAACTATGCAGCTTACAAGGAAAAATAATTGAATGCATCACACCCTAAGGCAGGTTATAGCTTTGGTATCATTAGAATACCTTAGAAATCTGAACCGGTTTCAAAATCAAAGCAGATCTGATAAACATGTGGTGCCAATAGTGTTTAAGGCTTTAAAAGCCATTAAAGGCACCTTTAAAAATCAAGTATTAAAAATGAAGGCAGCTAAAATCAAAACTTTAGCAATAGGATCTCATCCTCGTCTTCAACTTCAATCTGAATTAGCTGAATTTTTTTGAAGTTTTAGAGGGACCCTGGATTCTTTACAGGGAATTAACAAAAAGGAAAGTTGAGAAGCAGTTTACCTTAAATACTTAAGATTTTGCTTTTTTTATTCATTTTAAAGCATTTAAGAGTCACTTTTGGTGTTTACCCTTTAAGAAGTTCAACAATATTCCCTTTGTCACAACAAAACCTAAAATTCTATATCATGGAAAATTAGGATTTTCAGAAATCACAGCTAACAATAAATATCTTTGTACCCAGGATCAGAGTTTTTGCTTTTTGTAGCCTCAGGCAAAAAGATGATCTTGTTAATGTTGAACTGAGTATGAAAAGAGAGAAGGTTTCTGTTTCATGTTTCTCTCAGTTTTACATCCTTTCTTCTGCTTCTTTCTGTTTTAAGATAAGTAAATAGTTACAATTTCTATTCCTTAACACAAGACGGGGGGGGGGGGGGGGGGAACATCCGTTTAAGAATGATTGGCACAGGCTATCTTATATATTAGTGTTATAAATCTTTAATTATGTAACTGTCAAAGAAATCACTCAAAGAGTGACAAAGAATGTTGGTCAGTACTGAGTAACTGATCAGATCTGGTTTTATATTTCAAAATGATGTCACACAGACATATATGTAAAGGTATGTGCAAATAATTCTGCTATTTTAAAGACTAAATTTTAAAAATGTGTGCAAATAAATTCTATAATTGCTAAATATTAGAAACAGGAAGAAACATGTTTTCCTAATTTTTTACTTTAAATAGATCTATGAAAATAATACTTGAAGTAGGTAATAACATACATGTATATAGTGTATGAAGTGAATTTTAGAACAGGATAAAGTGGGAAGAACTGTAGGACTGCTAAACTGGGTTATTTGGGAAGTGATATTATTTTGGTGATTTCTTAATTAAAGATTACACTTGGGAGTTCCTCAAAGCTCCATTCTTAGGCCATATCTATTCAGCATCCCCCTTATAGTTACCAAGACTATAAGGGAGTCTGTAATGATGATCAACATCCGTACTAGAATTTCTTTCAACATTATTCTGAAAAAATATAGGCAATTGGTTTTGGTTCCCGCAAATGCAAGGTTATAGATTCACCAACAAGCCTCAATGAAGCTAAAGACCACAGATTATTGAACAAACAGAGTAGTGGTTATGACCTCAGACATTAAAAAAAACAATTTTTCCTTTCAAAACAACATACAGGAAAAACTGCCTTCACTCAATAGGGGACTAGACCAAAATGCTGCTGCAAGAGTCCTGATCAACACCATGTTAAGGTCTGTTGAAAAATAGATTATAAAATATTCTTGCTGGTCTATAATCCACTGACTGGTCTGAAACAAAATGCTCACACCAAAGATTTTTTAGGACCAGAACTTAAGAGAATTTCATTTTTATCCCGAAACAAGCTCCCTCAAAAAACCAACAAAGTCAAAAGCTGTTGATTTCTTTAAATAAGGAATAAAGACATGACCCTTTTTTTAGTATGAAACAAAACTTGCCTATAAGATGCCACCCAAACAAATTCAAATCCTAAGCAATTTTAGCAAACAAAAAAAAAAGACACTAACAATTTAGCACCTCTGCTTAATTCTCCACTTTAAACAAGCTAAACTAAAAATGTGTGGTGAAGGTGGAGATCCTGTATTTTTAAACTTCGCTGTTTTGTTTATCACTAGATATCTATTCTAGTACTTACAGTATGACTCTAAAAGTGTTAAACATGAATTGTGAAAGTAAAGGTTGTTTTCGATAAAGATGCGAAGTTTGTTGCTACTGATCATGAGCAGAAGATGGGGGGGTCTGATTCTCTGATTCATGCTTGTGTTAAAATACGTGCAAAGCTGCTCTGGGTCACGTTTTAGCATTTAAATTTAGGCCTTTGCTGTTCAGATATAACCAAATTCTAAAAATCCCTCCTGGTAATACTACACCATTCAAATGTGGTTTTCAGTCAAAGTAAAGTTTCAGAAAAAACGGGTCAGCATTCAGTTCTGACACTTTCTCAGTAACGTCATGCAGAGCAACAGTATGAATATGCAGCGCTTGTATGAGTGAAGAGATGCAGCATTTATCATATATAGGATCATCAGAAATAAACTTATATTTGTGGGAATCTCTGTTTTTTCCCCCTCATGGTGTGTGTTTGAGATGCTGCCTTAAAATACAACCTAAGGTGTTCATCCGAGTGATTCAAATTTTGTAGTGCTTGTAAACCAGAGCAGCGTCATCGTCTTTATCTATTCCAGTTTTGTTTTTTAATGAAAGCAGAAATAAAATATCGCCTAAAGATCCTCTCTTTACATTTTTGACATAAAGTATGAAAATATTTATGCCTAAATTACACAAAGTTAGGGGTAAATAAATGATAAATGTGATTTTCTGCAAGTAAATATCTATTTGAAACTGTTTTGGGGGTAAGTGGGAAAAAAATGGCCTTCAATAAAGTAGTTACTGTAGTTGATTACCACTTTAAATGATCCTATAATTAACTTTAAGCCAGCGTCCGTTGTCTCCAGTTATCCCAGTAAAAAAATTAACTGAAATAAAAAAAAATCAGCTAGCATCCCTGCAGATCCAACACATCCTGGACTCTGCTCTGAGGTAGTTTCTAATCTGAGAACAATGATTAAAAGTATTTGCATGACCAAAAACTGCCTCTATTTTTTTTTTTCACATACATCTAAAGACAGTTTTGTCCTGTCATATTATTCGAAGTCAAAATTCTTGGTTTGTTTGTTTGTTTGTTTTGCCAGTAAAGCTAAATATTTACACACAAAAATAAAGGTGAATCCAAACTAAACTTAAATATATATTGAATTAACAGAAACAGTTTCCCGTGTGTTCCCCACACAGAAGCTCTCAGGTTCTGGTTCAGGTTCTGGTTCTGGTTGAGTCCAGCTGAAGCTGCAGGACCAGAACCCACGATCAGACCTGTCTGAGAGTTGGATTGGGATTATTATTCCTCATCCTGGTTGTCATCGCAGCTGTTCTGATCGCTCGATCGTCGCTCGACACTTTTCAGTTCCACAGAGTGTTCAGAGAGTTTGTTGTTGTTCTTACCGCTCAGCAGCGTGGAAATCAGCCCCGCGACAAAAACACGCCGCGGAAAACTGCGGATCTGGCTCCGAGGCGCGTCAGGTGTTCGAGCTCCCCGCAAACGAAGGAGGAAACGGAGGGCGACTCATCTGATCAGCCTGCTGCCTTCTCCTCCGCCCGCTTCAAAGTCTCCACGCTGCGTGGACAAACACGTCCCGGAATGAAACCGCGGCCGCGGCGCTTCTCGCTGCGGCGGAAGAGTTTAAACTGCAGCCGAGGCCCGGAGCGCAGATCCCGCAAACTCCGGCTGACTTTGCCATGTTTTATATAACAGCATCATCCGCTTTTTTTTTTTCTGTTGACGCATCATGTGAAAACAATTCTTACGTTCCTACGTTCTTAAAGGGCCAGCAGCAGCGCACCGGGAGATGCTTTATTGTGACTGGGAATAACCGTGACTACCTACACCTCCCCTCTCAGTAAATAACATGAACCTGAAATGCTTTAATAAAAAAAAATATTTAAATTCATGTAAATAAAAATCCAGATGAGGGATTATAGATTAGATGTGGATTAAATGTGGAAGAAGCGAGGTACTCCACAATCCAGCATTCAAGTATTTGCATGGAAAGTTAAGTGAAAGGAAAACATGTGATAGAGCAAGGACTGTTGCAGCTTTGAGAAGATTTTGCAAGGAGTTGCACGAGATCTGCAACGCCCCATTTTACTTTAACGTGTTCTGACTGCTCCATAAAGCATCCTACATGATTTTCTAATAGGATCGAAAGCAAAGTCGGACCTGGTGGGCTTTGGCCTTATCTGGGTAGAGGGAAACAAAAACTGATCGCTGGTCCACGGTCCTTAGATTATAATATGCATTTCAATTTGAAAAAAAGTGGAGAGGTACAAAACCATGTTGCTTGAAGTCGAAGTGTCCACAGTCTGGACAGTGATGATTCAAGGTGCCATGTCATTAGCTGGTGTTGGTCCACATTGCTACATCAAGTTTAAAGCTTTATGAAGATGCTAACCTAGAGATCATGGTGGTACTGTACTTGATTGAGCACCTGAACCCCACAGATTAGGGGCTTTTCTCAAAAGAAAGATTAGAGAAGACAAAAGAGAAAGGTTTTGCAAAACCACAGGTTGGTTCTCTTCATATTACATGGAGTAATTTATACAGTGATCTATGCAAAAGTAGCCCCAACGAAGTCTTGAATGTGTGTACGGTGCAGTACCTGGTCTTACTTTATGGAAGATCTGAATTTAGAATAATATGGTGATAATCTGACTAAGTTAGTGTTGGTTTTTTATCCTCGTCTCACCTGGCGGTGAAATCCGTTTTAAACCTGCACACGTTGTCATCTGTGGATTTTTAACCACTAATCAAGCACAGAGGACACAAGAAGGGACAACATAATGTAAAACCCTTTATGTGCCAGTTCTCATATAGTTATCCCTATAACATGGAACATTTAAGGAAACCTTTGAGCTAAAGCTCAGCTCAAATGTAAACTGTTGAGTGGGTAAAGATGATGAATGAAAAAAAACAAAAAAAAAAACAGAAACATGTGTAAAAAGAAGTTGACAATTTGGAGCTGCTGAAACTAGCCTGAAACTAATAATTCAGACGTGCTGGGATGGTTCCATCATTGTCTGCTCTGCCGTCTCCTCTCCTGTCTACAAACAAGCGAGTGTTAAGCACTTACTGAGGTGTGATAAAATACATTATTATTTCTTTGCTTCCAATACTGGAAGGTTCTTGCATTTCAGAGTCAGCCCTTGACTTTAAACACCACGCAAACCTCACTCTTTCCTCTAATAGGTTTTAAACAGATAGGCTTGGAGTTTCAGTTTCCTCTACAGAAAAGACGAATACGGGACACAATGCCTTCCCACATCTGTGATCTGTAACAGCTGATAGAAAATGTTTTAATGGCAGATTGTGACTTTGAATGGGATCTCTTTCATAAAGCAACCATAAAAACTCTGTCTAATATATATTAAACTCACAAGACTACATGAAGATAGCTGATATTTTTTGTTTATATATATATATATATATATATATATATATATATATATATATATATATATATATGTAAATTAGACACATCATCTCATATTAACCTTTCAATAAGTCTGTTGGATTTCTACTTTATTGCAAGGAAAATGTAATAACATAAAGAAATGTAGTAAAATCAAATATTTATTTTGAAAATGATGAAAAATATAAGAAAAGATTGTTTCAAGAAGATTCCTTTAACACCCGCATAGACTGGTAAAGGCAGTTATTTTAATACTTCTGAATATAAGGCAAGGTTTATGAATACTACAATTGATGGTTAATGCACATGCCTTTCATACAGTTTGCTGCTAGGAGTACTTTTTTTTACCATCTAGTGGTTGAAGTGTAAACTATCTGTGGTTCACAGACGCAGCGGTGTTAGAATAATCTTATCCCTGAGCTGGGTGCTGCAATAAAAAATGATCAGCCTAATGTCTTCTAAATATGACATATTAAAACAGCAGAACGACAAGGTGATGACTAAAAATGTAGTAATACTATTGGGAAGTCACTATCAATTGTTAGATTTCAATTGTATTGAAATAAACTTATGTGCAAGTGTTTTGATCATGAAACTTTAAATAAAAGATTACTTTATATATAATAAACATAAAAAAAATGAATTGATCAATAATAATAAACATCTTCTTTATATCATGTTATATCATTTCCTCAAAAAATAAAAAACACACCATTTCATTGACCTCAAGAGTTTCATGCTCCACCCATTTACCCCTAGCTCCGCCTTGAAGCTCCCCCCACTGCTCCACCAGACTAGCAGCAGCAGTAAATAATAAACACCTCATGAAACTGAACGAATTCCTAAGATGCAGTTTTTTCTAAAAGGGTATTTATAAATGTAACTCCTTTGCACCACACTCTTAAAATCGATTGTAAACATCCTCAAGGGGCGAGTTGGAAAGATTAGCTTTTTGAAGAGATGCTGGCCAATTTCAAGGCATCAGAAACGGCTGTGCTTTAAGCTATACATAATATTTTTGCTTTGTTTCTGAAATAAACAACATTTGAAGGTAACTTAGGCTAGGTCCACTCATCATGCAAATACAACCCAAATACGATTCGTTTGTCATCGTGTAACCCACATCCGATTGCATCACGCTAATGTGAACGACCCAATTCTGATCTTTTTCTTTTTTTTTTCTCAGCTTCCTTGATCTTGTTACAACACATTTGCCTCCTGTTGCTGATCCAAAGATGGCGTCATGATATCTTCCTCCTTCTGCATATCCGGGTCTTTTTGGAGGTCATAAACTGTTCACATAGGAGTCAGATGACATCATATTTAATTACTACTATGAAAGACAAAAAAAAAGAGAAAGATTTTAGCATAAGATCAGAATTGAGTATCAAGATCTACTGTGTGAAAGCAGCCATAGTTACTTGATTGATCTTTAAAATATCACTCTTTGCCTGGAAAATAAGTATCCCATCTTTAAACATCTGTATTGGAGCGGCTACTAAGTGTAGAGGGTTCTGTAGATCATCATCCAATCAGGCTGGAGGGTTTTTTTGGAGCGCAGCGCCAATTTGTTGTAAAGTTGATTTTTACACCAGAGTATCTTTTTTTTGTTTTTTTATTGCAAACCTGATACAGTTCATACATTTCTACATTGTGTATCTACAGAATCATACAGATGTTGTCTAAGAGGAGACAAAACGTTCACAATGGTTTTTGTTTGGCTTACAGAAACATTTTCAACAACAGAAAACAGAGTTTGAATCCATTATGTTTGCATTAAACACATCAAACAAAGACACATTTTTTTAATTATCTGATAAAAGTTGTTGTTAAAGATGAATCATTACGTTCAAAGTATTGGGATCATTTTTGTCCAAGCAGCTGAATCTGCTGCAGTGTTCAGGCCATAATCATTTGATAAGGCTCAAACACAGGAACCGGTTCTTTGCATCATTTTCTGCCTGCAGGTAAACAGAAACTTACTATTACAAAACTTCAAGGCCACTCAGGCGTGGATCAATATTCAATTTGTTCTTTTTCAGCTTGTAACATCACTGCTTGCTAATGACTGAGTTGAGTGCATATTACAAATGGACAGAGCGGCTGTGAATCATCATAATGGTTCGTACTGTAAGGTCCTAGGTGTGAGTAACTCTACAACAAAAACAAAAAGACACGCCGTTTATCTGAACATGGAGTTGAAGGCTCGGCCGATGATGATCCTGCGGACTTCGCTCGTGCCCGCTCCGATTTCGTACAGCTTTGCGTCCCGCAAGAATCTCCCCAACGGGTAGTCATTGATGTAGCCATTCCCACCTGAGGAAGATTACAGGTCAACATAGCAGAGCGTGTTATTAAAAGCCATTTGCTTTCCTACATATGTCGCCTGTCAACATTTTATGTTTCTGATTAAAATAATTTAAAATATCAAACAAGATATCAAAAAAAAACAAAAAACATAAGTAGACCAAAAAGCTCCCATCTAAGGAAATTCAAGAAAACAGTGAATATGTTTAAAAAAAGAGTTACTTCCATTTCTATCAGGGGTAACCATCTCTTTTGGTTAGGAATGCTAGATAAAGATATACTGGCATCAACATTGGCATCAGTTAATTTGTAATATATCAGTCGGTCTGATAAGTAAAACTTTGTCAATAATAACAAACAATGCTTCTTTGTTCATCTCTCTGCTGTGTGCGTTTCAGCAGGAGAAGGCTGGGATATATTTTTGTTTGGTTATTATGCGAATGTGAGGGTGTGTTATCAAAAGCAGAGAGGCAATGTTGGTGGGATGGTTAGTTTGAAAGGGTATGGAAATATGTATGATATTATTAAATATCAGTTATCAGACATAACAGCAACATTATATTTGGACATCAATATCGGCCCAAAGTGAGCGTCATTATTCACACATGAAGAAAAAACATGGAACCTTGGTAAACATAATCTGAATTCGTCGGTCCAACAGAGCATTAATGACTCCACATACAGAAGGTCAGGACCCAGAACAACATCTAGTCTACACTTAAGGTCATGGTTCATGATTTGACAATGAGAGAGGACAGAGCATCCATGTCCTCCATGGTAAAGTTCAAAAGTCACAGTCACTGCTGAACCAAATGAACATTAGGCCCGACATTTGCCAAAAAAACATCTCGAAGATGGCTGGGAAACTATTTTAAAGCATGACGGGCATATCTTGGTGCAAAACTAACACTTCATAAAACGTATGAACATGGTTCCGGCCATTTTTCTGCTCTCTACAAGAAATTCGTGTTTATCGGCAAGTCTATCTCTAAATTGGCAAAAAAAAAAAAAGGTTTCAAAGTCGGCTTTAAAATTTACAATTTCTAATTGCTTTTATGGATTGGAGACAACATAAATGACGAAAGGAAATGCTTAACACCGACAGGGACAATGGGTAGCCGGCATGTGACCAAATATATAGGAAATGAAGGGGAAGCTACGAAATGTGTCATAAAAGACTTACAGCAGGACGACCTGTGGGGAAACTATGAAAAAGAAATAAAAGAAAAAAAAACTCAGATGCAGGTCTGTCTGATCTCATCAGGACTATAACAATCTAAATTTAATCAGCCGATACATTCGGCAAAAAACCCCAACTAAATTTAGAAATCTGGTAAATATAAAAGCTAAAAAAGACAGAAAGACTCGCCATTATCCTTTATACACAACTTTAAACACCACAGGAAGCTCAAAGACAAGAAACAAAAAATGTTCTGGCATAAAATCAAAAAGTCAGTGCACACAAAAAAGCAAAACACGCTAATAGGATGCTAACCAAACTCGAATAGGAGTGTATTTATCCACAGTGAAACCAAATCCTGCACCAACACTGGGCTAAAAGGCCATTATTATAACAGTTAGAAGCCATTATTAGCTAAAGTAAAACTGAACTTCTGAAGCAGAGAGGTGGTTGCATGATTGTGTGTGGATGCTTTGCAGCAGGAGGGACTGGTGCAACTCACAAAAAAAAAAAATTATGGGTTAAAGAGAAAAAATTTGGGCACAAGTAAATTAAAATCTGCCTTTTTAACTTCTACATTTCCTTTGAGACACTCACCTAAACACTGAATACCATCCAACGCAACCTGGGTGGCGTTCTCAGCGCAGTACAGGATCACTCCAGCACAATCCTGGGAAAACACAAACCATCAGGATCTTTTTACCACATTATGAAGACCAAATCTTGACAAAACACAATCGAATGATCACGAAAAACGTTGGTCAACGAGGAAAAAAATTGAAAAAAATTATGCGGTTGTCTTTTCAAGCAACGTGAACATCAAATCCCAAATCCGTAAAACACATCGTTTTACAAAGTGTGTAAAGATGAACTAAAATCGTAAATGTGTCCCTTTTCATTTTTAGTAAATAAACAGCTACAACATGTTTTTTGAAAGTGGATGCCAAAGCAATAGATTAAATCTTACTACCTTTGCACTAAAGTGCCCTTTGTCACAAGCCTTGGCAACGTTGTAGAGGTACTGCCGACAGGAGCTCAGTCTGGTGTACATGTCGGCCATCTTGCCCTGCATCAGCTGTGGAGAAGATCAGTTTCAGCCGGTGAGGAAGTGCTCACCCTCTACATTGATTAGTGCTCCGTTAAAGTGAAAAGTCAGCAGTCAGACCTGAAAGTGTCCAATCTTCTGTCCGAACGCCTCTCTCAGATGTAGGTACGGGAAGGCAGCATCCAAAACAGCCTGCATTATACTAAAAATAAGAATTTATGAATAACTTTTCAGATTTTCACCAAGATTCAAAAGGAATTCAAAAGCAGACTCTGGACATTAGGTTGTAAGACTTGCAAGTGAGATTTGCATAATCATTGCATGACCAGCTGATATTAAGTGTACTGGTGACTGTAGTGCTAGTTAATGCTGGTCAGAAGTGGAGCAAAATTTCTGAAATTATTTATTTATTTCTTATTTCGAACAGTTTTAAGCAATTATCCTTAATTAACTCACTGCTTTATTAAAGTTAGACTGGGCTCTTAGATCCCTGGCTAGGGGGCTGGTCTATGAGATATCTAACCTGCTGGAGTTATAAATATTTTCCTGACTTCCTGGTTATCCAGTAACTGGAGACTTTGCGGTCACTTAAGTGTTCTCAGAAGTCTTTTGCTAACAATGTACTTTCACAATGTTTCTCAAATCACCTTTGATTTTAGTCATGAAAATGAACAGAACTACGGTTGGCTATGTTCCTCAAAACAAATTGATAAAACGTGCTTTTTAAGCAGCTTACCCAACAGGTCCAGCTGCCAACACCAGCCTCTCCAGATCTAAGCCACTCATCATCACATAAACGCCCTTGTTCAGTGGACCCAGTATGTTCTCCTCTGTCAAACAGGACCCAATTAAAATAAAGGGAATTATTCTTGTATACAAAAACAAATTAAAACTAGTGAAAAAATTCCTCCTGTTTGACAAAATTAGCAGAAATTCTGTTTAAAATGTGCTTAATTTCCTAGTTTTTTTTGGCATGTGTCAACACTGGTTCAGCCTCATAACAGAAATCATAACACTGGATGAGTCAAAATATGAAGAAAAAAACAATTACCTGGGATTTTACAATCCTCAAAGATCAGCTCACAGGTGTTGGATCCCCTCATTCCAAGTTTGTCAAGTTTCTGCGCAGTAGAGAAGCCTGGCATTCCCTTAAGAAGGAAATAAAAACCATTTATTCATGACTTTGTTTGGCTTTTATGCAAGAACGTAAACCCAACTGAACATGCTATCCTAGACGAACAAATCAAGGGGTGAGTCTGATTTACCTTTTCCACAATAAATGCCGTGATCCCTTTCTGATGCGCTTCAGGATTAGTCTTGGCATACACGATGAGAACATCAGCATCCGGCCCGTTTGTGATCCAGAACTTGTTGCCATTCAGAACATAATAATCACCTGAACACCCAAAACGGGAAACGCAGGAGATCAGATTTTGTTGAAAACCTCAAAGATCAGAACAAAGAAACAAGATTTATTAAAACATTTCCATGTCTGAGGATTTGTTTACTTTTTTCAGTTGCATTTAAACTTTGATGATGAAAACAAAGGGACTAATTATATTTTTATGTAAGGGTTGATATACTGTATAAACGCGTTCTTCCTTTTCAGACGCTCTAATAACGCTTTTTTGCTGTGTCTGACCTTTACCCAGGGTACCATGCATGTACCAATAGACTCAAGCACTAGATATTTGCCAACAATTTTTAAAACATTCTGGACCTTTGAGTCTAAAACCGCTGTCTTATCTGCAGGTCCCACGACACAACAGACTGAAACTGCCGTTAGGTTCTCCAAGTGTAGCATTGAGGCGTTTCACTGCTTGTCTGGCCTCTAAACTTGATTACACGAGCTCTTTATCAGGACCTGTAACTCTATAATCTTTCAAGGATTGGAAGATGTTTATGAGGAAAAATAAAAAAAATTAAAAGCACCTATTTGCATTGTTTGGCATTTTAAGCTTTTTTCTTTTAAGAATAAGTAAAATATTTTAATATTAATAGAAACATTTTGCAACCGACATGCGATGTACAAAAACACAATAAATTATGTGCAATTGAATGAGAACCAATACATTGACTGGGGATTAATGGATATTTTGTCATAGTCCAAACAAGCCGTAAAACTTAACTTTAACATTTTGCTTTTACCCTTTTTTTTTTTTACCAAAACTTGGAAAATGAACGAAATTGTTTTTTTTTTTCTAGATTTTAAATAAATCAAATGCTTATTTTCTGTCCATTAGTATTTTGTCACATTGTCTGACTAAGGAAACCTGCACAAATAAACACCAACTAACTTCATGTTCATGACTTTGTGTCTCTTCCCCTTGAAAGCTTGTTCCCCTTATCACGCCTCACAGCTTATCAGCGGCCTGAGCACGTGTAATACCATCTACTTATAAACATGCACAGAACAGAGTTTTGTTTTTAAAACTCCTCCACTCACTCCTCCTGCCAAGAGTCATCTGACATCTGCTTCCATATTTAATGGCTCTCCAAGATTAAGATGAATAAGAAAAATAAAAATTTATATTTGACTGCAGTCGCAACAGGTCGCACCGAGGAAAATGTGAAAAACCAAACTTTAAATGAGATTCCCTCGATTAAGCAGAGAAGAAACAACAAACAAACCAAATAGAACCTTTTTTTTTAAATCAGCTTGTTAAAAGTCGACACCCTCAAGAACAATTCGTTATTTAATCTAAGGCGTCTAATTTTTGTGAGGCAAATTTACATGAACTGGACACATGGTGATCAACTCTAGATCACAAGAATATAATCATGAAAGAAAACGTTTCGTTTTAGAAAATCTGACTCATCTTTTACTAAACCTTTTTTCCCTCCTCATTCTTCTCCAAACATGTCTTACACGCTTTTTCCAGAATGTAAAAGAATGAGGAAATATTCACAGCATGTCGTCACTCAACACAAAATATTAAGAATCTGCATAAATTAAAACAGCTCTTGGCAACTTCACTTGAGTCTATGAATGTTATACTGGATCCATTAACCTGATGTTTATGATTTCAGAAGAGCGGGAGATTAGTTGATATTTATATGAATTATCTTAGAGATCTAATGTCAAGTGGGGCTTAAACATGCGAATTAAGTTTTTAGACGCTGCAACAACTTAAAACTGATAATTAAACAGTTAATCAAAAGAGGAGTACCACCCTGGTTGCTGCACAGCACAAAAAATCTAGTTGAAAAGATACTGAGCAAAAGTTGTTTTAAAAGAGACAAAACACGTGCACAGAAATCAGTATTTTATAAAACCTTTAAGCTCTTTAAAAGAGCAAAATTTAAGGCCAAATAAGAGTTTACGGAAAACTGGGTCTGCAGAAATTTTTTAAAGAAATTTTTAAAAAAATTGGAAAGAAAAAGAAAAAAGAACAGAAAATAAAAAAAGAAAGAAAGTTAGGCTTTCAGAGGTTACCAAAAAGAAGACCTGGGAAAAGTAATTCATTCGAATCTTGATCCAAGGTCTGAATTTATAACCACTTTATAATTTTCCTACCATTTTTGACGGCTTTGAGTTTCATAGAGACGACGTCGGATCCAGCGTTGGGCTCGCTCATGGCCAGGGCTCCCACGTGTTCACCTGTCAACAACTGTCAGAAGAAAAACAAAGAAAAGCTCAAACGTAAAACAAAACAAAAATCAAGGTTCCCATTTCACACAGCGCAGCCCTGACCTTCGGCATGTACTTCTCCTTCTGCTTCGGGTTGGCGTGACGCACCATCTGGTTGACGCAGAGATTGGAGTGAGCGCCGTAGCTGAGAGCGATGGCCGCCGACACCCGTGACATTTCCTCCATCACGATGACGTGCTCCAAGTAGCCCAATCCTGTTCCGCCATCTTCCACTGTGAGCAACAACAATAGACGGATGCCACGACATATATAGGATAAGCTAGTCCATACAAATCATGCTGAATCTTTGCCTCGCACTTATAGATTTCTTCTGTTGTTCAAATCAAGCAAAAATTTAATCATTAGAGAAATAAAAACCTGAGTACATCCATCCTGGCTCTTTAAGAAAAACGACTTGCCTACTAAACCTAATATATGGCTGTGCCAACAAGGGTTGGTGATAAGCAGCAGTAAACCTGTTACATAATTAAGGAGGAAATTTGGATAACTCCTATTTTTGCTCGTTTTAACTGGGCCATATTGGACAGTTTTCTAGCATGAATTGCCCGTATAAGGTCATAACTAACTTGGGCTTTAACTAGGTCATCTGATGTGCTTCAGATCGCTCACCTCTTTCATAATATTTGAGACATCCCAGCTCACCACTATGCCCCAACCTTCAATGTATTTCTGGTCTTATAATGAGATTTAATTTAGATTGACTATTGTTAATTAGAGCATTAGACTTGAAATTACTTGGAAATTGTAAAAGGCGAAACCAATTAAAAAAATAATAACTGAACACTTTTAAAAAGTTACCAACAGGGGGCAGTGTAGTGTTAGGGATTATTATAGCAGTATGCATACTAGAGTGTTTGATTTGTTTCTGGTCGTTTATATTTGTGTTTTTTAAAAACAAATACGTGGATTTTCTGTTCCATCTGCAGCAGCACGTTCTCCAGTGTTATGAAGCAGTTTTATAAAAGATCGGGACTTTTACCATCTGAAAGCTTCCCCATCACTTTTCTCTTTCCTATTGTGAGAAAGTCTAAAGCTACGTACACACAGCAGATTCTGATGCTCAGTTCTGATTTATTGCTGAAATATAATCTTTTTTTTTTTTTTTTTGAGTGGTCTTCCATACTTTACACTTCTGTGTGAACTGTTTAGGACCCCAAAGTGAGCTGCATGTGCAAAAGAAGAACGTAGACGTCACACAGGAGCGCAACTTTTAACAATACAACACTAGATGCTGCTGTGGGTGGATCCATTTTTAATTTGGGTCAAACTCCCTGCTGTGTAAACACAGCCTCTGTGTTCTTTTTGGAGCAGTCTTTGAACTCTACCACGGAGGTCATTTAAGAACAGTCTTACATTGTTAACTTAAAAATGTTACAATAGAACTATTGGCAATAGTTACTCTCATTTATGAAATCTAAATCGTTTGGTATGCAAGGCTGCCTTTAGAAATGCCTTAAAGGCCCATTCCACATCGAGAGATCACTTTAAGTTTGTTTCACATAAATTTTTTCAACAAAATTTTGATTATCCTGTCAAATCTGGCTGTAGCTGGAGAAATCAAACAAGTTGAAGACATTAATTAAATCACAAAGAAGCAGGTTGGCTAGCCTAGCTTTTTTTTCCCCTTTAATGAATGAAATCATTTCAATAAAGTTTTGTGCATTCCTTCGAGTGAATTAAAATTGGACAATCAGAAACATAACCAGTATGGAATGGAAATACTTCACAGCACTTTATGTTACAACTAAGGAAATCTGATAGTAATAAGAAAACTCCTTCTCTAAATATTAGTTTTACCTGAAGTGGTAATGCCAAGCAGTCCCATCTCACCCATCGCCTTCCAGTAATCCTGGTCAATGACAAAAAGTCAAACAACATTCTTTAAGACCACAACAGAAATTCACATTCAGCTTTAAAGACACATTTCCGGATCTAACCGTTAGAAATGTACCAACGGGTTCAGCCTGAATCCTATTTAATTAAAAGCTAATGTAAGGGTTAAATCATTGTATGAGGAAGTTCTAGTAATCATTCACAGCGAGCGTTTCTACTCACACGCATTCCTGGGAACTCATTGTTCTGGTCAATCTCAGCAGCGTAAGGGCCAAGGTTCTCTGCGCAGAATTTACGAACTGTCTGCCTCAGCTGCAGAAGAAAATCACACACAAAAAAAATTAATATCTGAGCTGCAGATTATATCAAATCTTAATGTGCCACATTTGTAACACATCAAAAATAATTAAATCAACAAACATAAAAAAGGAAACTTTTCTAGACATCATCTATTTTTTTGTTTTTATTAAGTGTTTTTCTAGAAACAAAATCTTATTAATTAAAAGAGTCTTGATGTTTGGATGTTGGAACAATCCTTCTGTTAGGGATTTCTGTGATTTTCACAAAATTAAAAGACTTCACAAAAGTCTCACACTCTGAATACATTAGTGACAGAACTGGACCAAAGGGCATTGGAAGAAGACGGATCGGTCAGATGACTCATGTTTCATTTTGCTTCAGGGGTGCTGGTGGTGGTCGGGGGTGCATTTGGCACCAGCACGCATTATAAAGACAAGTTTGACAACCATGCCTCCTGGCAACCATCCTCAGATTCTCATACCCAAAATGAATACAGAGAGCTTGTTGATGGTGTGGGAACAATCATCTTATCTTAAATGTTATTCCAAGAAAAAAAGAAAAAGATGATTGTAGATTTAGAAATAGAGTTAAGCCCAACATTGTTTCCATCAGAGAAGAAGAAATGGAATTGATAGGAGTGTAAATATTTCGGTCTTCACCTCAGAAATAAAACGGACTAAAGACGCAGTGGAGAAAGAGGAATTCACTTGTTGAGGTAGCTTACATTTGTTTAAAAACAAAATAGCGTCTTCAGATAGAGACACAAGCTGTAACACAGACTGCTACAGGAGATCCTTGCTGCTCTTAGCCATCAGTAAACACAACTCTTTACAGAAGACTTTATAAAATGCGTTAAAGCAACATTTATTTTCACATTTTTTCATATTTTTGAACTGAATAAAATGTGCATGTTATTCTGACCTGAACCACCTATCCTGGCATTACTGAGACAATGTTCACACAATGAGATTTTGAGGCAAAGATCAATCATCTGCCATCCTGGGAGAAGAATCTGAGATGGTGGAGAAGCAAAAGGATGTCAGTATTCACCAAAAAGAATGAGAAAAAACAAGGGAAACCAGATTAAAATTTCTCAATTATCTGTTTAATGGAGCATCGGTGCAGATATTTGAGGGGAAAATTTTGAAACATCCAAGTCACAACTTCCAGGACTTGCATCGAAGTTGTCTGCTCTGGTGACCAGCGGAGTCAGAAAAGACCAATCCCACTAATAAGCAGCTGGTCATAATCCTAGGTTGGTTTTAAAGACACACCATCATGAGGCAGAGCCTCTCCTCCAATCAAATAGTTTATATGAGACCCACCCCCCCTTCTATAAGCCTGCTCTTATATGACGTATGTCAAAGAAATCTGCAGAAAACTCCAGGACACATGTGTTCAAGAGTCTTTTAAGCTTCTCTACTGCACAGAAACTTGTCAACACACACACCATATATCTATATATCTATATATATATAT
>JAVLVB010000569.1:3943461-3964830 GCA_032876305.1 Orestias chungarensis | reverse complement strand
GAGAGAGAGAGAGAGAGAGAGAGAGAGAGAGAGAGAGAGAGAGAGAGAGAGAGAGAGAGAGAGAGAGAGAGAGAGAGAGAGAGAGAGAGAGAGAGAGAGAGAGAGAGAGAGAGAGAGAGAGAGAGAGAGAGAGAGAGAGAGAGAGAGAGAGAGAGAGAGAGAGAGAGAGAGGGAGAGAGTAAAACCGCGCAGAAAGGCAAGCCACGCTACCAGAGAGGGTTTCCCCTTACCGACAGGTTGCCAGAGGCGTTTCTCAGCTCACAGCAGAAAGAAGAGGACCCGGAGAGGATCCGCGGGACTCCTGGAGACCCGACTGACTGCGTGGGAACTCGGTCGCAGTGAAATGCCCAGATTTGAAGGCTGAGCCGAAGCGGAGTCTCGCTTCTCTTCGTGCGCCTCCGCGGCTGGATCTCAGATGCCCAAAGAGTGCAGGACAAAGTCCTCCAAGGACTTCGGGGTGTCTGGGGTCGGAGTCGGCGATGGAGGCCGTGTAGAGAGACTCGCGGTCGGCAGGACCCCCCAGATCTGCGCGGAGCTCATGGATGCGCCCCTGGTGCCGCAGGTCACCATCACCGAGGAGGTAGGCGGCTGCTCCAGGGAGATCCAGCAGGAGGACATGGACGGCGCCGGGGACGGAAGCCTGCGCAGGAAGCTGTCCAGCTCGTCCATCTCCTCCACGGGCTCCTCCGCGGTGGAGTCCGAGGATGACCTGCTGAGCGACAGCGAGAGCAAAAGCAAAGGCCTGGTGACCCTGGAGCACCTGGTGTGCGCCGGAGAGGTGAGCGACGCAACTTTCTCTGCGGGTATTTTCTGCTCAACGCAACAACAATCCTCCAGCGTGGTGCTTCCCTACAACACGATTTATAATACAATACATCTAATAATACAAACACAAGGCAAGTTTTAGATACGCTTTAAACGTGGCCAATAAGAAGAAGAGATGTTTTTCACACTTTTACTCTGTACCTGGAAACTCCAGTTGATTATAAGCAATAAAGCTTAATATAACATTAATGACGTACTGTGAGCAATAATGCAAACACGAGTAGATACAAAGAGGCTAAAATGTTGTTCTTTATCTGGTCTACCCCTCAGTCCAAAACATTCTCAAAACAAAGTGATAGTCTCACAAAATAAACATGGATTCATTGACATTAAACACATTGTTTATATGTGACTTACCTGCAGCTACTCTGGACTTTCCCACATGAAATAAAACAGGAGGACACGAAGATCTGATTTCATTTGTAGTCCCTACATTAATATTTTAAAAGGGCACAGTTATTTGTTTTAAATGTAGTTTTAGTCAGAATACAATCTATGGTATAAAAGTGTCACATGTGTGAATCCCCTCAACCTTAAAGAGGAAGAACCTTGCTAATGGAATATTGTTACTCATTTTAAACCCCTGTTTGTGTGGTAAGACAAAAAAACAAAAACAAAACAAGGTTCCTTCTATTTTTTTAATGGGACTCACAGAAAACTTTCATTTATGAAAGAAAATGAACCTTAATGATTTAACCGGGAGTGAAAACACATCAACTTTTCGGTCTGAACCAACTTTCTGAGCGACCAGATTTTAACTGCAAAGTAAAGAAACATCCAGATATCTAAATCGCCTGAAACTGGAGAGTCTGATCTCTTAAAAATTCATAATATTTTATCTTATTCATTAGGAAATATTTTGTATTTCATGTAATATTCAGACTTTTAGAGTCACATTATGGTTCGACCCACTTAGTGGTTTGCAAACCTTCAATTAAGAAAACCTCTAGTCTTAACAGGAATCCACTTTTTCTCTATTTCCTAAGATGATATATCATCGTAAAACTTGATCTATCTCCTGGCAGGAATCTAACAGTAATAAGACATCCTTTTATCAACTTAAATACAAGAGCACAGGAGATTTTTCCCTTCTTTATATCTGTATCCTCTCATTTTGTAATGTTTATTATTTTTGGTCAATATTAGCGATAAGAATTAAAATAAGCTTCTTTTGTTTTTATTTGTTTACCTGTAAAAAAATAAAAACAAACTCACAATACAGGTTTGAATTGATGCTTCAGCTTGAATACGTACTATTGTTAACCGGTGAGACTGGTTGGTTGATGGACATTAAGAATCATCTGAAGTATCTGATAGTTGAGATTCTCTGTCACAGGAAGGAACTGATAAAAAAAAAAAATCAACAGCAACAGCTCATAAACAGCAGCCAGCGAAGGATTTCCTAACAGACGACCTTTGGGAATCACAGCACCACAAGAAGCAATTACAGCCTGATAATTGATCTGTCTCCTTAAACGGTTTAGTTCGTCTTCCAGTGACATTAGCTGATAAGTGCGGCTTCTAGAAAACACTTCTCGTGTGGATGAGTAATTTTGGGCAGTTCGGGAGTTATTTTTGGAGCTTTTGGATGAGACGGGCTCTGCAAGATTTCACATAAGATTATGTTCCCGTCACAGAGGTGTTAGGTTTTTTCTCTCACTTTCAGAGCTATTAGTCAGATACAATAAAAATAAATGTCTGTATAAAGCTTGGAGAGTCTGCCAGGGCCTACATGATGATAACCAGATCTAATTCTCTGACTTAAATAAGGTTATCACATTATCTTTATTAACACTTAAGCTTAGGTGTCACATTTGCATCTTAAATTAAAGTTTTTATATTAAACCTTTATGTATTTTATTGGGATTTTGTAAAATCGTCCAACAGAAAGAAGAACTGCTCTTCTTCTCTTGCCTCATAGCTCAGGTCTGATACATAGTGGTGGTGGCGTCATGATGTGGGGGTGCTTAGGAGGAATAGGGAAATGTGTGAGAGTTCATTTAATTATTAGGGGCGCTGATTAAGGACATTTGACTGCCCGCCTTGAAACGAGGTTACAATGATTCACGTCCGTATGAACTGAAACCAGCCTGAACGTCATGAATCGTCTTGCTTTGTCAGTCGCGTTGAGCACATTTTTGCCAGATGAGACATTTTTGCGGACGTCTTATCCTCCAGCATGAGAGGACCTGTTTGTTATTTAAACTGTTACTCTTTACTTTTTCTCTCCCTCAACTCCGCGATATCAAGTTGAATCGACTCTGAGGTGGAGACGTCTGTTTGCTTTCTGTCTTTGTTACCGCCAAGTCTATCTGATAAAGCTCAGTCCTTAAAAATGTGCCACCTTATTATATAGTGCTGTGGAAAAAAGTATTTGCCCCCTTATTTCTTCTTTGTCTCATGTAAATGGTTCATATCATGAACCACAACTTACTGTAATTACAAGAAGCTGATTGTAAGTTTTGATTTTATTTACAAAGGGTAAAAAGCTATTATAAAAGCTGTTATATTATTAAAAGCATCACACACTGTAGTGCAATCAAAATACACAATCAAAATAATGATAAACATTACAAAATTCTCTCCTGAAAAACAGGAAAGATTTAAATATGCTCCTTAAGGTTACATTAATAAGTGCGGTTTCTATCACTAAACAGTGCACAGTGACTGTATTTTTAGTTTTGTAATTTATTGTTGCTCTATTGGAACAGAAATAGAAAAAGTGAAAATTACATTGGAGCCCGTTTTAGGGAGCTTTCAAACATAATGAGTCTTAGATTATTGTTGTGGTGGTAAATTATTGTGAGAAATTGATCCGGACAAAAGTTTAGTTTGGCCAAAGTTTGAAGATAAACCTAAATAGGTTGTTCATACTTTTAAGAAACTCAAATGAGTCATCGTTAAAACTACTGCGCAAAGACTCGTGAGTCAAAACTAGAGGTCAGCAACATTTCCACACAAAAATATACTACTTATATTTCTACAGGTCATGTTGTTTGGAGCTCTCAAAGTTGTAGGTATGACAAGAAACCAAAAGCAGTAGAAATCTGTAAGGACACAAATGCTTTTTCAAACACCGCGTTTGTTTCTGCTTCTTTGGACTCGTCTCTGTCCGTGAAGGCTGATAGGGAAGTTGAGCGTGATCACAGTGAGTCCCTTGCAGGTTTCTGCCTCTGTTGGACCAAGGCTGTCACAGCTTCTCCCCGGGTCTCCTCATGCATGCTGGAGCTGTCGCTGTTTAAATTCTTTAACCGGGCTACACACGACGTCTCCTGGCAGGCCCTAGTGTTTACCTGCCGGCGTTAAAGCGGACGCTATCCAGGCCTGTGAGGCTTACAATCACTTAAGCTCTTCATGGATGATTAAAGCAATCCCAAAGAAAGAAAGGACACGAGATGATCATGTCAAAATAAACCCTTTCTTAGTCTGACGGAAAAAAACGAGAAACCCACACAGAGTGCAGCACATGCTCACATGTTCTTGTGTAATCATGTTTTTTCTTGCGGTCGGTTTCCAGTTTGGGTCTTGGCCTTTGACATTTAACAAAGAACTGCTTCAGGAAGTCAAACACTTGAGATACTCCGTTTTAGCCTTTTTTTTTCTTCTTCTTATTGACAATTTAGCCATGTCCCAGTCAAAGATGTTTTCAAAAGAAGGATGATATTGAGACGTACTGCTTCTGTGCTCTGATGTTTGCTTAGGTTTGTAAGACTCTTAGCTGTTATTTATCACCGTCAGCCTGGAGAACCTGAAAGGTCGGCCTGTACCTGCCTGTGTTGCTGCGTGGTTGCCTGGGGTAACTGCTCTAATCAGCACAGCGATATCTCTCTCGCTTGGGACGTCTCGTGCTTTAAAATAAAGGAGCGTCAAAATCCAGAAACCGGCATCGGAGGCTCATGCATCAGCACAAGCCATCTGATAAAGTTCATTCAAGCAGCCCTTTAACTTTGCTGCTCGGGGGGATTTACCTGATAACATTTCAGTCAAGTTACTCTCACACTGATTTGGTTTCTGAGCTATGTGTCATGAGCTCAGTTGGTTACAGGTGGGTTTTTGCTGAGGACGAACAGTAACAAGTTCGTCCATAAGACGTCTGCATGTGACAAAGAAACAATTCGTGTTCCTCTCCCTGAAGCAGTCTCAAGGTCTGGTATTGATTCCAACACACGCTGTCTTATGTTAAGTGTTGATTAGTTCAGATCTTTGTATCCTGAATGTTAAATGTTTGCATAAGTACCCTAACCCCTCAAGGTGTTTTTTTTGTATTTTTTCACGTTACAACCTCAACCTTTTCTGCATTTTATTGTAATATTTTGCGGTAGATAAATCCTTATGCTTTTCACCTTTTGATTTCCGAACTAATTTATTTATGTGATTTAATCACAGTATAAAGCTGTTTTATGAACGTCACAGAGGTTTGAAAAGGACCACCAGCCAAGGGAATGGTGAGTAAAGGGCGGGCTGACGTTACTCTGAACTATCAAAACCCTAAAAGTGCGTCTGTAAAAAAAACAAAATAAAATAAAATCCACATTTTCCAAAAATGAAATCTTAAAGCAACTCTAGACAAGTTTCAGTCTTGGTCGATTTTGGCGGCCAGTGTGAATAATAATGGTAGTGCTTTTCCTGAAGACTACATTTCCCATGAGCACGAGCGCATAGCGTGGTAAAATCCTGATCTCCCGGTCGCCTGCAGTTGGATTGAAGTACATTTCTGTTTCCAGTGACTGTGTGAAAGATGAATAGCAATGAGGTAATGAATCTAATTGTGGCGAAACAATGTCATATGATGATGTTGAATATATTAAACAGGGGAAGTAATGTATGCTGTAAAGCAGTGAGCACATTTGTAGCTGTTTTTTGTGTCAGGGTTCCTGCCACCCTCCTCAAAGTTGCTTTGTGAACGAGCTGTAAGTTGACGTATAATCTTGAAAGTTATGAACATTTTTCAGGAAGGTTAAACAGTTACTTAGTGTTGCTATAAAAATCTGAAAATAGCTTGGAAAGATAAGATTAATGTATTGCCCCGCCTTCAAAATATGCAAATGTAAGTATTGGTCTTACTGAAATACCCAGAAGCTTCTGGCTGATCTGTGAAAAAAATATTTAAATGTTTGGAGGTAGAAATATTTAAGACTTTATATTTAAAGTAATTCTTTTTAAAGTTAAGCAAATTTTTTGCATGCATTTTCAAACCCAGGCTAGCTCTTTACATTATTCAAATCCAAATTCTCAATATTACTCATTATTTCCAGTGATTGCCAAATAAAATTATCCACTAAAAAGAGAAAAGCCTGGATAAGCTGCCAGCTTAATAAAGTTAAAACTTGCAGCACTAAAACATTTGTGAAAAGCTTAAGCACTGCGGTGCTGACAGTGAAGAAGCGAGCAACGCGTGCTATCTGACATTTAGGAGAGCCCAGGGTGTCTGCTACGTGAGTGGTAATGCCTGACACTAATTAGTTCATTTTTACCGGGGCATAAGACGTTTCTTTTTATGTTAATACTGCCAATAAAATTGCAATTTCTCTATGAATGTTCTCAAAGTGTATCCAAGAAAGTTTAGTTAAAGGAAAACTGCATTGAGTGCATTTTTTTAATGATGCTTTTCACCCAATATACACACTGTTAGCCTTTTCTTTGTTTAAAATATTTTCATTCTGATTTAATATTTTAACTAACATTCTAACATAACCCAATGATTCACACCGATGGCACATTTGGGGATAAAGTATTCAAGGTTTCTTCTGATTGGAAGTATTGTAAAGTATGTTTTCGAGCAACCCAGTCTGAGACTTTAATCCTACACAGAATCTGTGGTGGCTGACAAAGATTAGCATGATGGCAGGGAGGTGGGTTGAAGAGTAATAATGATAACACCAGTAGAAACCTGCAAAGTCCTGTTTAGGGACTGCTGTAAAAGATGTTTACTGTTTTTTTTTCTTCTTTTTTTAGAGAAACTTGATAATAAGAAATTAGTGGCTTGCCATGTCAGAGCAAATGAATCTCACTGTTTCATTCTCATTTGAGGAAATTAGATTATGATCTAATTTCCTATTGCTTCTCGGGTTGAGTGAAAATATTGATTTAAATCAGTTTATAGCTATACTTGCCAGGGGTATGGGCAATAAAACTCATTGTAAGCCTTGGAGTGGGGGAGTTTTATTGTGTTTAAGTAACTCCGACCGACGGCAGGACATGCTGAACACTGATAGATGTTTCCACAGAAATGGCATTTAACTGACCCACATTGGAGGCTTCATGCAGGGGAATACAGAAAACCTGGCATCAGATTGGCCTCCAGAAGTGCCAATGTGATCAGATTTGCACTGAGATATTTTAAAACGGGGCCTGAAGGTTGTTTCCAGCTCTCGTGTTGTTTAGCAGACTATACCGTATGTCCCTTGACGATCAAAAGCCCAAAACCCACCTCTACGACTTTTTAAGTTGTGTTTTTTTTTTTTTCAACAGAGCAAACCTTGGAGGAAGCTGAAGACGTACATCCGTTGGCCTTTCAATGCTTCCCAAAAGAAGAGGCTAAGCTGGGTGCAGCTTGCTGGGCATAAAGGTGCGATTCGCTCCAATCATAATATTACAGACAAATTTAACTGGATATTTAGCAAATTAATGGAAATTGAAAAAGAAAAATGTGAAGAAAAACATGTAAAATCTAGTTTATTATAAAACAATTTGTTTTACTTCAATCTTTTCATCTACTGTCAGGGTTTAGGCTTTTATTCATTACGATTTATTAAAGACGTGCTCCACCATCTACAAGGCAAATATATTTTGTGTATTCTTTGTTGAGGAAATTGGATGATGGAAAAGACAAATATACGAAAACCAGGGAGAAAACTAATTTAAAGATAACCTTTCTGTGTAATGTTAAGGGCTTTTGTTTCAGGAAGATTTTTCAGGACTCCACCTTTATTTACTTTACAAATTAGCCAAGAACAGCCGCAATATGAGGCAATAATGAGAGAAAGAGATACATTTTTACTGTATGTGTCAGCTAGTTTTTAATTTATTCATGTCTTCAGAAGAGGACGTTTTCATCCTTTCGTGTTTGACAGAAGTGTATTTCTAAGAACAGTAATGGTGAATTCCTCCTAACTGAACTGGTAGAACTGGGTCAGGTTTGTTGGAACACGCCTCTTATAGATCTGCCCATAATTATTAGTTGGATTCAGAACCTTGTGTGAGCCACGCCTAAACATTAACTTTGTTGTCCTGAAGCCATTTTGTAAACAGTTTGTGTTTTTTGGGTTATTGTCCATCTGGATTGGCTTTAACTTCTTACCCAACGGCTTTGGACGTTGCTTCAGTATTTCAACATCAAGATACCGTCTCTTTTATGACGAGCACCGGTTCCTCTAGCATCGAAACAACCCCGCACCGTGACGCTGCCACCCCCATACTTCCCGGAAAGATCATGTTCCCTGGCCTTCAAGTGTCACCCGTTTTCCTCAGAGACTATCATTGCTCATCATGTCCAAACAGTTACACGTCAGTTTCCTCAATTTTTTATGGCATTCTGTATGCAAACGTCCGATTTTGAACACATTAATAAATACTTCTCTGACATATTCTTTATGTCAGGATATTTATCGCATGTAAACTTCTGGTTTAATTAAGACTACACTTTATTCATGTGTCTCTAAAGGAATTTGGTGTTCCTAAGGAAGCTGACTTACTAGAAGTACTGACAAAAAGCTTACGTGAAAACTGAATAAACTGTTATGGATCATTAAGCGTAGGCTTGTTGTTTTCCTTCGTGTTTATCAGGCTTGCAACACGTTTCAGGAATTCACTTCAAGTTATGTTCAAACGAAGAAAGCGGTGATTGTGCAATCTTTTTTTAAACAAACAAAAAAAAAATCCACTTGGAAGGTCTTTGTTGGTCTGGTAGGGCCGGGGCATCGAGCAGGAATGAAAAACCCTCTTTATCTCATCTCAGGCAACTTCAAAGCTGCAGACGAGGGCACCATTCTGAAAAAGCTATCGGAGAACGAGATGCAGTGTTTCGAGAAGCTGCGGGAAGACTTGCTGCTCCCGTTTGTGCCGGGATACCACGGAGTTGTCGAAAACGACGGAGGGGCTTTCCTGCAGATGACTGACCTGCTGGCTAAATTCGATCATCCCAACGTGATGGACTGCAAAATGGGAGTGAGGTAAGCAAGCAAGGTTGAGTGCTATTTTCCAATCTGCAAACTGTAGCATCAATAACACTTTTTTCTGTGTTCAGTCATTATTTAGAATATTTGAAAACAAACTAGCTTTAACTGTGAAGATAAACAACAGCTTGTCTTGCTTTGCCTCTTTAAGGGAACACCTGTTGTAACTGCGGGTTGTGTGCTTGGCTTCCTGCCACAGCGTCTGATGGGCCTCGCTGTTAATGTGCACAACTTTACACATACACATACGCATGCATGCACTCATGAATCCGTATGTGCAAGGCTTTTCTGCATGCACGGGCCTGCAGATGCACACAAACACGGCTTGACTGGACAGGTAAATGCTCATGCAGAAACCTGCAGTCTAACCACAGCCACACGCATGTGCACTAACTTTACAGGTGCTCGTTACATGCACACGCATGAAGCATCTGTTTTACTTACCTACCTGCATAAGATTCTTTCTGTGTATTTGTTTATTACACACAAGCGCGCATTTGCATGCTCAGGGTGTCCCTGGAGACTCCCCTTTGTCAGAAACGCTCTCAACCACACAGCTACAAAACCACCAGCTTGCGCAAACACACAATCAGGCTTCGTATAGGAAAGTGCTGCACACAGGAGTCTCCTCGTAACTTCCCTCTCCAGAACAGAGGAAGTGGAACTTGCAAACTGAAACTGAAATTCACGTCTGTTTGCTCAGAACTGTTGGCTATGAACATAAAGGCTTTGAGTTCCGAAACTGCCTTCGTCAGTGTGTTGGTCCAAATCGATCATACGTTGCATTTTGGACTGCAAAGGAATATCGATTTTTGTCGAGCAAACGTTGAAACTGAATAATTAAAAGTCTCTATAGAAATGCAGGAAATACTGTGCAGTTTGAACTTTTGAGTATTTCTCACACTCATTAAAAAAAACACTTTAGATATAAATGTTTAGACGTGGTTTAAGAATCAGGTTTCAGAATCTGACTGACAATACAAAGTGGGTATACAGTTTCCAAACACAACTACTATGTAATTGACAGTAATGTAAAAAAGAAAGTCATCTACCAGTTTAGAGAAGTTATTTTTTAATAAAGCCTTTGGTGGCCTTTATTTAACACTTCATGGACAGAGAGTGAAAATTTTTTTGTTTTAACAAATGTTCTGGGGACAGGAACCGAACTGAGGATAACAGTGTTGAGGACTAAGTTTGGCGCACCTGCTTTAGCACTCAGGCATGTGCCGCTTGTGCGAAGGCTTTGAGACTCAAGGGAAACACAGTGAGAAAAATTAACCAGAAATACAGAAAAATATGGAACAGTGCTGAAGCTCCTAAATTAATTAAGTCGCGTATTAAAGCATCATCTGAAGCACCGCAGGTCTCAGTTATAATCAGTATTTATAATTTAACTGTAAAAAAAAAAAAAAAGACAAAACATAAAACATGAACCAGAGCCACCTAAAAGAAGACAAATATTTCATATTTGCCCAAAATACTTCCTAATGATCCTAAAAAATCTTTGAGAACCTCTTTAAAATGCTTAACAAAAATTGCTTGCTGATGATTTGGTACTTCTAAGCTAAATTAAACTAAATCAATGAGTTTGATTGAGGGAGCTGCTCTAGCAAAATCTCCTGAAGAGGGAGGTTTGAGCATTAGTTTGTCGCCTTAAGCTTAAGATTACTTCGATTGTGGATCCGGAGAGACAGTCCATCTCTAAAAAGTTTTAAAATAAATAAATAAAAACAAAAACAGGTGTCACAGTCAAAGTCGGGGCCTAAAATCCATTTGTGATGCTGGGGATGATGTTAGATTGCATTCATATTCAAAAACCCTCCTGTGTAACTGATTCAAAACAATTCTTCAAACATGAGTGGTGCAACATTCCTCCTCGTTGATGAACGATACTCAGTTCCAGTTATTACAGACGTTGTAGATCTGTCGTTGCTCCTAAGTGGCAAAACCAGTTAGTAGGTTTAAAGGGTGGCTACCTTTTCACAACAGGCCAGGTTGGCTTGAATACATTTTGTTCCCCCTTGATATTCTCCTAGACTAACAATTGAAATATACATTTTGTTTACTCTGGTTATCTTTGTCTTTAACATTTGTTTGATGATCTAAAGCATTTCAATGTGGAAAATACCTTTGTGTTGAAGAACGTACCTGGAGGAGGAGCTTGTACGAGCAAGAGAGCGGCCCAAGCCTCGGGAGGACCTGTACAAGAAGATGGTGGAGGTGGACAGCGAAGGCCCAACGGCGCAGGAACATTTCCAGCGAGGCGTTACAAAACCGCGCTACATGCAGTGGAGGGAGAGCATGAGCTCCACCAACACGCTGGGCTTCAGGATAGAGGGGATCAAGGTGACAGCTCATTCATGCGCTTACTGTAGCAGGACTCAAACGAGTAGATTCATTTACGAAGGATAAACAGCGGATACATTGTATGAATGGTAGTGATTTTACAAGCTTGTTGGACCAACACCTGGATAAGTTTCTCCAGTCTTTAAGCAATAACTTGATAAAGTTTTTATAAACGCAGCGGGAAAGGAATTACAAAGTAAGTAAGTAATTGACTATCTTAGTATCTAAGAAAGTAAGTAAGTCAGTAACTAAATAAGTGAGTAAGTAAGGAAGGAAGGAAGCAATTAACTAATTAAGTAAGTAAGTTAGTAAGCAAGTAAGAACATAAGTAAGGAGTAAGGAAGTATGTAAGTGAGTAAGCAAGTGAGTAGGCAAGCAAATAAGTAAGCACTAAGCAAGTAAGTAAGTGAGTGAGTGAGTAACTAAATAAGTGAGTAAGTAAGAAAATAAGTAAGAAGTAAGGAAGTACGTAAGTGAATAAGTAAGCACTAAGCAAGTAAGTAAGGCTGTAAGTAAGAGATGAGTGAGTGAGTGAGTGAGTGAGTGAGTGAGTGAGTGAGTGAGTGAGTGAGTGAGTGAGTGAGTGAGTGAGTGAGTGAGTGAGTGAGTGAGTGAGTATTTCAGTAAGTAAGTAAGTATTTAAGAACATGAAACAACCCAGTGAGTAAACTTAATTTATATAGCACTGTTTAGGATAGACATCACAAAGTAGCTGGTCCTTAGATGTGAGAAACAGAAGAAAAGACTCTGTCTCCTTTAAATTTCAGTTTAATTGTGAGGTCACTATGCATGTTAATGATCACAGGACATCAATGTCCTGATGAGGATGTAAAAGTTCTGATTTGTAAATTAGTGTTTGTCCATTCAGAGCTCTTCAAGTCACAACCAGGATTTTGAAATCCACTAGAAAAGGAATGTGGCCCATAAGCAGCAGAGTTACATGGCAGCATTTGAGGGATCAAATTAGGAGCCTAACTGCAGCAACCAGCCTACAGATGTCTTAGTTAGACATAATAAGTGCATTACATAAATAAAGCGTAGCACGGTGCAGCCACCACCCTGTTTCAGTCTGGAAACAAACACACCTTTAGGAGTTAAGCTAATTCTTAGTTTCATCAGGTTTTACCTGTGCCTCCTCCCTTAACTCTTTGTGTTTTGTCTTCTCATCAGTTTTAGAGAAACACCCAATGGTTTCATTTAAGGATTTAGAAGTTTTCAAGGGAACTTACTAATGTTCGGCCTAAGCATCAAAATTTTGAGAAATAAAAAGGAAAGTGAAGCAATTTATACAGCTTTACCGTAAAGAGACAACAGGTTGAAATAACGTTGCCTTGTCAGATAACTTGTCGATTTCAGGTGCGTAATAAAGATGGTTGGGTAAAAGCTTGGTCTAAACAACATGACAAGAGAGATCCACCCTGACTGGTATCTGTGGTTCAGGCTGTTAAGTCGTAGAGGATACATTCTTGGCATTCAGTCAAGCATCATTTAGACACCAAAAGCCACCTATGTATTGTTGCTCACCTTTTCTATCCCTTTAGGATAGGGGGTCTTAAAAATCAAAGCCTCAAGGTCCAGTGCCCTGCAAATTAGGGCTTTGAAAACAGCAGACAAACGTAACACCTATATGTAGCTTCATCAGCAGGAACAGCCTGATTTCGGCTTGTGCAACTTCCATACATGATATTAAATCCAATATGCAGCTGATGGTTTTCGAACAATTAGCAGTCAGGAATGTCATGTCCCATTTCATTCGGCCTTTTCAGTATGACATTGATGTGAGACATGCGGCAGAATTCTGCAGCAGAAAACGCCAGGCACGATAAATTAGGAGATAAAAAATGGCTGAAGAAAGCAGTGCAGCTTTTTGCTTTCCTTTGTGATATTATGGTCTTGTGAAGATGCAGTAGGCTCCCACTGTCACGTTTGTAAATCTTACGCTGCTGTTCGATGTCTACGTTCTTCTGTGCATGCGGGTCACTTTAGGGTCGAAAACCATTCCCAGGGAAGTCTGATGGCAGTTGGCAACTGACACGTTTATCTTTGTTTTCTGTTTGTTTCTTGAGTAGTTTATGTCGCAATAAAAAGCTGTGTATACTGTTGATATTTAGTGTATGTCATCAAACTTGTAATTACGTAGGTTAATCTGAGTTCTGCTGCATCTCATGCTACTTTTGGATGCATCCCTGCTCCAACATGCTTGAAATAAATGCCTAAATGTCCCCGTAAACATCTCAGTCGGCTCCGCAAAGGACTTGTAGACGAGTGATTTTATTTTGAGAATAGGTATCTAAAAGCTGTGAGATGTTAGCTGTTGAGTCCTGGAGCTGGACAAACTGCCTTAATATATTCAAGGAACTAATTAGAAAGTCTTATTTTATTGATTAGAAGGACAGCGTGTCCATATAAAAGGGGAAATTTAGTTACATTATATCGAGACTCATGTTATTTAGTCTTGTAACGACTGATGCTGAAAAGAGCACAGAGATGTAATTGGACTTTAGCCTAATGCTGTCTTTCTGCCCCTCTGTCCTCTACAGAAACACGATGGCACGTGTCGGACCGACTTCAAGAAAACCAGGTCGAGGCAGGATGTCATCCAAGTGTTCAAGGACTTCACCGGAGGCGAAGTCAACATCATTGTACGTGGCAGTCATCCCCCTTCAACTTCCTCCTGCACATTTGCTTTGAATTCAGTCAACCAGGGCACAGGTTCAGTTCTGCGCACATCCAAATAAAACTGCAAACACTGTAGGCGTTACCTTAAAGTCCGTCTTCACCCACGCAGAGCACACAAGCTGTGTAAGCTTTTACATCCGTGCTCAGTGTTTAAACAGAGCTCACCAAAAATGACAGTTGTGTCCCTGCTCACGGTTTGAAAAAGGCTTGACGAACCTGAACAACAAAATTGTTCCCAAAAAAATGTTGAGAGTGTTTAAATTGTAAGACGAGAATAAACCCAGCTGAAAGCAAACATTCACGCTGCAGAGCTGTTTGAGTTTTGTTTCACAAACATAGTTTGAGCTCCACCCCAGTGTGCAAAATCAATAGAAAAAAAATGGATTCAAACTAAATTCAAACCTTTTTCTTGCTTTTTTTTCCTCCTTAAAATGCAGAAGTCTTACCTGCTCAGGTTGATGGAGATCCGGCAAGCCCTGCACACGTCTGAGTTCTTCAAGCAGCATGAGGTGACGACTGATGTCTAATCTGAAGATAAAAGTTTAAAATTTAAGGCCTATTATTCCATTTAGTTGGAAATCTAAGGTATATTTTTTCTATCAGACTTCTTAAAGGAGTACTAAACATAAATAAGGCGGGTGAGTTGATAAAGGGTTTGAAAGAACAACTCATTATAATTTTCCTGTTCCCCCCCCCCCCCATCAGGTTATCGGCAGCTCTCTCCTCTTTATCCACGACCACACGGGCCACGCTGAGATCTGGATCATTGACTTTGGAAAGACCACAGCTCTGCCTGAGGGTCAGACTTTAAGCCATGAAATTCCCTGGCAGGAAGGCAACCGAGAGGACGGATACCTGTGGGGCCTGGATAAACTCGCCCTCACACTGGAGGCTGCATGCAACGAAGGGAGCAGAGAAGAAACCACAGATAACAGTCTAACTACAGACGTTGGCCTCTGAGGTTGGAAGGAACTTCAGTATTTTATAAAAGGACTTGACAAAAAGGACTTTTGGGGTGGTGTTATATAACTTGATTTGCTTTGGGTGAATTATAGGCACAGAACTGTGGGATTTCCCCACAGCTATTTGGGCTCGTACCACACAGCAGAAATTTAGTACTGACACTGATAGAAAGGCTTCAGCAAAAAAGGTTATCAAAGTAAGTTCAATATTCCTCCAGTGCAATGACACTAATTCATCTTCATGTGAAGTGAGCAGAAGTCACAGAGCGGCATTCCTGCCTTTCAGTTTTAACGGGATGAAAGGGAGAAAATCAAGATGAGAACCAGAGCGAAAAGGTTTTCCAAAAAAAAAACAAGAACCCACCATTAAAGCTTTAGGTGTAATATAAACTTCTTCTACTGACAGACCTCAGTTACTACAGCATTAGACTGCATTCCAGAGAAGCGCTCCGTAGGTTTCGGACTGCTCTGAGTTGTCTTTTTTTTCTTTCATGTAATTGAATTGCATTTTCTAATCAGGTTCCTGCACTTGATACCTATCCAAATATTACAGAAAATGGTTCAATAATAAACAGCAGTGTATAAGAACTGTTTTTTATGATGAAATAAATCAACATGTATCAGAAATAAAAATGGACTTTCGGTTTATTTGATTAAAATTAAAACTAGCATGGGCTGAATCCACTTTTTTTGTATGTGCTAATGCCATAGACCAAAACTCTGTGGGATATTAGCTTCTGGCCTTGAAATGAGCTGTATGTGAAAAATTTAGGGACTACATTTAGTATGCACCCCATTTTACCATTTAAACAAATAAAAAACATGTTATGCATGCACCAAAACCTAATACAGTCAGACACAGATGGGTTAAGGATGCGATAGAGACGGTGCAAGACTAATGGCAGCATTTTCCCAGATTTTATTACCTAGTTCAAGTTTACCTAAAGGTTATATTATGACCAGGGGTTTAAATGCAAAAACTAAGTGTTTAAGACTTTCTGCATTGTTTATTTATACACTTTCTTACCCTGCTTTGCCATTCCTCACATATGAACAAGGATACAAGCAATAAACCATCTGCGTCTTACTTTTATTAAATGAAGAATTGCAGACAACTGGATTCTTCCCAAAGATGAGTCATAAACTGATACCTGCTTCAAACCTAGCAGGAAGAGACTAAACTTTAAATGCTACGTCAGTTGGGCAGAAGCATAAAATGTGACATTTTCTTGGGCTTTCCAGGTCCAAAGGTTCTGAAAATTATCCAGATGAAAGAATTAGACAATTAGAATCAGACTGTTTATGTGCTTAAAAACTAATTTAACTTCGGTAACAAACATGTGAAGGTTTTATTTCTTTCAAAATAAGTAAATAAGTGGTTGTTGTACATATCTGGTGGTTACTTTATATATTTTCAATCTTAAAACATTGTTGGGTTTTTTTCTAAACTGGTGTCATAGAAGGTTAACTTGGTTGGACAATTATTATAATTTGGAGATCCAATATTTTTGAACAAGTTTTTCAATCAGAATTTTGAAGTAACAAGCAGAAAATAATTTAAAGTGAGCTAAGGCTCAAATCTAAGGAAGGCAGGTCCATCTTTACAAAACTTTACAAAACCGACACAGAGGAGCTAAATACGCTGTTATATTTGAGGATATGGGCTTTAAAGGTTAACTTCACTAAATCGTGTTAAAAATGTTTGCAATGCAGATTTAGTGCCTGTTATATTTAATTAAAATGTATACATTTTAATAAAGTGTAATCTAAAAACTATCTAGAACTGATCACATATGCACCTTTACAGACAGGAATTTACCAAAAGACTCTTGAAAGATTTTATTAACGAGTAAACAGCTGGAAATTAAAACATTAATATCAGCAAGCCTGAGTACAATTTATACAGAAAATCCATACAACCATCAAAATTCAGCGTAATAATAAAATAAACGACAGAAACGGCTGAAGTTATAAATGCCATAACTAATGCAATAACCACATACAACAACTTAAAATGTAAATACTGGTGAACCCAGCAGTGCAGTGTCTGATGGCAGTGATCAACTACAGAGTCAGCATTAACAATGAAACAACGTACAAAATGTAAAGGGTTAGTCCAGTGTGCAGACATGAGTATAAAAATAAAGATTTTCACAGCTGCATTCAACTAACAAGATGCCTACTGGCCGATTAAATATGAACAAAGAAACTATCGTTCAAAATAGATTTGCAACAACTAAATTAAGCTCAAGCGCAGGATTCTTTATTTTGAGACTTTCTGTTAATAATTAAAGAAAAAATGAGCATTACTGAGGACTGTTGACAAAACGAGCACAACATAGTGCAGCTTTGAAATTCTCTTTGAGGTTTTTGTAGCTGGTGCAAGGCAGATTCTTTGAAAAATAGGTAAACATGAAATAAAATATATTAAAACAAAATGTTTTGGGTTGTTTTGACTAAGTTTTATGTTGACTTTGAAACAGAGCCACTGATTTTTAACAGTTTCAAACTTCTCAAATAGACCTGCTGGCTGCAAACTTTGAATAAATGGGCATTGACACTACATGAACTGTTTACATGTAAAATACGGCACAAAACAAAAAGCTGCTTAAAAACCAACATAAAAATCTAAATAATATAAGAGGATTTAGACTTTAAGCCAAGGTCTTAGTCACATTCTACGCATTTGTTTGTAAATCACCCCATCTGACAGCTTAATTTGGTTTCAACAATTATAATTGATAAGCTTTTTGTAAAAAAAACAAAAAAACAACAGCCAGGTAAAAAAGTTTCAACCATTTGCTAATTGAATTTGTCCCACTGCGTAATGCTGCCACCTCTTTACCCGACAATGTTTAGGGTGCATACATGTTTTCACGCCTAATTTTGACTTTTTAAAATGTTTCTCCTGTCATCAAGGCCAATCTTTTTCTCTTCAGGGCACTTAATCTTAAACGTTATAGGAGTTTCTGAACAAAACAGTAAAACTTTTAAATATCCTACAGTCTGCTTGTGTGTGCACCTATTTGAAACATAGGGATTTCTCTCACAATGCTTCAAAGTGCAGCACTCAGTCATGGTCATAAAAAAAGGAAAACAATCATTCATAGTTAATTCTGTCGTGCATCCACTTCTTTCTATAAATATAGTAATAGTTTTATGCCAGAAGGTAAAACGTCACAATTAGTTTGACATCCCTGCTGATGACAAGTGGATGTAAACGTCTGACTGGAGCTGGATGAAAGGGGTTTGAACTGCAGGAACAGAACAGTAATACAAACCAGGTGCGGATCTAAGTAACGTTGGCAGAGCGTTGCTCTTATAAACTCCAGTCCCTAGGATTGTAGCATCACGTTAAGCCTCGTAGGAATAAAAATAAAAGAGAAAATCAGTAGATAGATTATTAGAAGAGAGATGTAAAAAGATGCAGCTAGCAGCATCTGTCTTAATGAAAGAAAACTAATGTTCTTAAATGAAAGCATTAAGACATTATTGCAGTCATCTGGGAGAAAAGTGTTCACATTATGTAAGGGTGAAGAGAAAGAAACATGGCAGCCTTTAGGCTGAGGGAATGGGGATTATACACATATATATACTGTAGAAATAAACAACAGAAAAAAAGTAAAACTAAGAAGAAATAAATAAATGTTAAATATAAAGAACAATTACTTTTCTTCTCAGTGAGTAACTAATAATACTTAAATAAAGGTAAAAAGAAAGCAAAGGATAAGTTTAATACTTGTAAATTGTTTTTTTATATAGTTTTCCCACTTTTCATGAGCTTTATCACGTTGCCTTCATCTTTACTCAATAACAGCTATTTAAATTCCAATTTTAAAACCAGATTGTTTATGCATTTAATTACTTTTTTCCTCATGATGCCATTTGTATTTTCATAATTTGACCTTTGGTTTTCAAGGTTTTGTATTTGACTCATTTTTATCAATTCAGTCATTCAAAGTTGGCGCTAGATTGCACAAATATGCTTTTCAACTACCAGTAGCCGGTATTTTCCCAACAGTGCTTCATAAAAAAACGTCTTTAGTCAAAATAACATGAGATTCAACCGACATTGGTGATTTAAACACTCTACTTCCAAAGCTTTCATGAAACAGAAGCAGGATAAAAAGCTAACTAGGTAGCAGTCAAAAGATTTCAGCATCAGTGTTTTGCTACCTCTGTACCAGGAGCCCAGGAGACGGGGCTGAGCACAGCGTTTACTGTGTTAAAGTGTGAATGTCGGCATATAATGGAGTTTTCCAGCATATCAGGAGCTACAGTCATTTGATCTTTTGGGCGAGCTCATCATCCAGCTTACAGATTTGATCAGAATCAACGTCTCTGTAGCCAGATGCGGATTTCTAGATGTGAGCGACGCTCAGGTCCTCGGACAGAGAAAAGCCAGAGTCCCTGTCACGACTGAGCTTCTCTGTCTTCACGTGTCTGTTCACGTCCTCGTGACCGTAGCTGGCGTGGCGTTTCAGCAGGAGTTTAGGCATACAGGCAGAGGCCATGCTGAACCCCAGCGCCAGACCAAGGCCGGTCCCCGGTGGAAGGATCGGAGGACTGACGCTACATGTGATGGCTTCCGAGGCTTTGGGCTTCGCCAGGGGCAGGCTCTCTGGCTCGTAGCTCTGCTCATCATAGGCATAGTTCACGTTTCCACAGGGGAAACTCTGGAGTTTTGCCAAATCTATGCCCGCTTTAGAAGTGCCTCCTCCTGGTGCCTTGTTGGAGCACCTGGTTGGGGAAACTTGAACCTGGCAGGCTGTAGATAAAGCTGGACTAAGGTAGGTGCTCCTGGTTCCATCATAATCACCTTTGTTGTTCTCTGCATTGGAGTTGCAAGACTGAGAGCTGGAGGAGGAACTCGACAGCGGCATGGACTGAGTGTGAGCCAGTGTTTTCTTCGCCCTAAAGGTTTCAAGCACCCAGGAACCATACGTTGGGTTCCACAGATTCTTGGTCTTGTTTTTCAACCTCTGGCTCCCTGAGGAGGAACTATTTCTGGAGCATGGCCGGTGATGGGGAGGCTCAGGATGCGGAGAGTTTGACAAACCGGGGGCAGGAACTGTCTCGGCCCACGACAGCTTCAGTACTTCACAGGACGAAGTCACTTCTTGATGGACAGGTTGGGTTTTCTGCAGCAGAAGGCGAGGTTTTGTAGGTTGTGGGGGAGGGGCAGGAGAACTGAAGCTTTTGGGGGAGAAACCGACCTGGGAGGGTGAATCCTTGCAAACGGGGCGTGACACCAGTAAAGGAGTAAGACCGGCTGAGGAGGGCGCAGCGGGGCGCATCACAGTGCCTCCATCATCCTCTGTGTTGGGCCCATATTCAAGAGGCAGAGGGGTATTTATCACATCAGGGTCCTGATGAAGGGGGAAAAAAATGACACATGAATTTATAACTGTAAAGTGTAAAACTGTAAAGTTGGACATGATTTAAAGAAGAAGCGCACCTGAGTGCAGTAGTTAATTCTCTCCAGGATAGTGGCGAAATTAGGCCGGTGATCAGGACAATGCTGCCAACACTGGGTCATAAGTCGATAGCTAAAACAACAAAAAAACAAGCTATTTCAACACTACTCATTCTGTTTAGTTATTTTCTTTTCTGTGATCGTAAACGCCCTGTTTATCAGTTTCAGGAAAGATCTACCTCTGAAACCAATGGAGAAAATGTAGTTGCCCCTTTATCGATCTCTTCTGTTTTAAACTTTTTTCAAATGTAAATACCTCTGATCATCTTAATATTACATTTTATTTACCAACCTATTCTGTGTGAAAACTTAATTGCCCCTAAACCTAATAGAGGTTTTTTCACCCATCAAATTGAGCTCTACAGCTATACCTGATAGTAGGTCTCTTACATCCCTGTGGAGGAATTTTGGTCCACTCTTGTTAAAATAAATGTTTATTGAGTTTTTTGTTTTTTTTTCCTCACCCATGTTGGAGAATTTTTGATCATAAACAGCCTGTTTGGAGTCATGTGACAGCAGTTGAATTTGATTGAAATCCGAACCTTGACGACCCAAAGCCATGTATTTTGTACTTACACAGGTCCTGGGCAGCCCTTCGGAGGATCCATCCTGCCTCCACTTGTTACAAACTCCAGAACCTCCTGGTTGGTTTTACAAGGGTAGGGCATGTAACCCAGTGAGAGGATTTCCCAGAGCAGTACTCCAAATGACCTGCAGGGGGAGACACAGGTCAGAAAGTGAGAGTATTGTTTCGCTTTCAGAAACTTTCCCAGTTCACACACACACACACACACACACACACACACACACAGACACACACACACAGACACACACACACACACACACACACACACACACACACACACACACACACACAAACACACACACACACACACAAACACACACA
>JAVLVB010000569.1:3930201-3943361 GCA_032876305.1 Orestias chungarensis | reverse complement strand
GAAAACATCCAGCACCCAATATGCAGGTTGCTATTTAAAAAGCAACACAGACAAAACCTTACAGAAATAATTTGACAAATTAGCCTGTAATAACAAATTACTCAGTTTACAAACTAAAATGTTGGCTAAAAACTACCATACATGTTTATTTAACAATCCAATTGTTTAGTTGACAAGTTTAATATTTATTTACCTACTTAAATATTTAGTTTACTAACTAAGCTAAACTAAACATTTAGTAAGCAACCTAAGTATAATTAGCAGTCTAAATATTTACCTCCAAACAAAAGTGTTTAATTTGCAAACTATGAATTACTTTACACACTTAACAAGTCGTTAGACACCTTATTTTTTAGCATGCAAACAAAATATTTAGTTTGTGATCAAAGAATTTAGTTTAAATATTTAAGTTTGTCACTTAATATTTAGAATGCAAACTTAAATAAACTTGAAGATAAATATTTAGGTTGCAGACAAAATATTGGACCTGAATGTTCAGATTACTAAAATCAAATGTAGTTTGGTCATTAAAAGGTTAGTTTAAAACACTGGCATTTAGAAATGAATGAATAAAATGGCAAAAAAACACGACTGAAAAATAAACCCACAATTTGTTTTCTTATGACCAAATAGAATAGATATAATTTGCTTTTAGTTTTTTTTTTTTTTTGCACCAAGATTAGTTTCTGACCAAACAGGAACAGCTTTGGGTCGCATTAACAATTTCAATTTTTTTTTAACAAACTGACACAAATCTGTGTGTTTGTGTTTACCAGGTATCAGTCTTGCAGGTAAAGATTCCTTCCATAAAAGCCTCTGGCGGCATCCATTTGACCGGCAGCATGGCGCGACCGCCTTTCCTGTAGTAACTGGCCCTGAGAAACACAGATTCACAATTAGATTTTTGTATGCATCAATAGTTGGTAGCATAAGGTCATGAACTGTGTAATTTCATTGAGATTTTGACCCAGTGGTGAGAAAATTAGATTTTTTTCCCTGCTACTCTATAGAGATCCCCATCAAAATCATTTGTGCTCCCAGGAGTCACACGATCATGCTTTGCTGCATGCTCACCATGGCCTCCTCAGGTTCAGCAGACAAACCTGTAAATGTCCCGAGCCATGCCGAAGTCTCCGATCTTAGCCACTCTGTCTGGTCCAGGGCAGGTAAGCAGGCAATTTCTGGCAGCAATGTCCCTGAAAAACAGCAAATTAGATCTGTAAACAAATGCAGCTGCGGTCAGACGTCACCAAACTAATCACCTTTAACATGAACTCCAGATTAAATCTGTTCATTCAGGGTCTTATTTGAACCATTCCACATTCTGCTCGGGGGGCCATTTAGGCACCTTAATGCTAAAATGTTTGTGTAGGATAGTTTTTCTGTTTGAATGGAAAAACATATTACTCCACAGCCTTTCTTCATTACACTAACACTACTGGCGGGGAACAAAACCGCAGCTTGATTTATCAAAATAATCCATGAGAACCGATACAGTGTGAGCAGGTCTGAAAGTTATAAGTGCCTTTCTTTCGCTTTCCAAACGTCTCAATCTTTTCTTCATCTGACCATCAAACTTTTCTCCAGAACGTATTGTGCTTGTTGGTCAGTTTTCAGCAGCAGATTTGACCCCAGTTTGACGGTGTCAGTGTGAGAGCAGGGTCTTTAACCATGCTCAACCCCGTTTCACGTCATGGGGATGTTAACCTGGATTTCTTGTAGACAGAGACTCTGGAGTTCCAACTGTCTCCACATGCATTTTGGTTGTTCCTGAACACAAACAATCTTCCCTCTAAGGACGGCTGTTTGAGTCCGATGTTTAAAACTTAGACAGAGCATAATGTTCCAACAGGACAATCGATCCCAAACACATGTTTAGACTGGTTTAGGATTAATTAGGCGGGCTAACGCTTTAAAAGCTTCTGTTTAAAAGCTGCCAATTCTGCGAAGTGGAGTAATCAAACATTGATCCAGAAGGATGTTTACAAGGATTAAATCGAGTCTATTTTCTTTGCAACTTGACAAGGGACATTCTCACAGTAGGAAGTGATGGTGTGTGTGTTCATAGTATCTGAGCCTGCGTATATATATTTCCTATTTTGTGTAGATTTAAAAAAAAGGATCGCCAACTTGAGCTTTCAAATATAATTTTTATTTGCTATTGAAATTGTTCTACCCAGAAAAGAGAAAGAGTCTGAAAATTCATTAAAAGATACTAATTCATCAGACATTAAAACCCACGAGTATTGGATAGAAATGTCTGAGCTGAACTGCAACTATGCAATGTTTCTTTCCTCTTTGCCCTGTGGATTTTTACCTTTTAAAGCTTGTTCCTATATCTAAATGTGATAGATAATCGTCATTTTCAGAGTTTATATAAGTTTAGGATATAAGTCTGAACCTGTGGATGAATTGGTTCTCCTCTAGGTATCGACAGCCGCAGGCGATGTCCTTGGCCATCTGCAGCAGGTCCTGCATGATGAGAAATGAGGTCTGGCCCTGGAAACAGCACAGCTCCAATCAGCACCGGGCAAGCAGACCTCAGGTGCTCGTAAAAAAAAAAAAAAAAATATGCAAAGATGTTTTACCGCTCTGGGCCGGTTCTGTCTCAGGAAGCTTTTCATGTCTCCTCCGGTCATCAGCTCGAGCAGGATGAAGCGAGGCAGGATGTTTAGGCTGACGCCAACGCAGCGGACGATGTTCTTGTGGCTAAATTTGCTGTGTGGACACAAAGGGTGATTCTGCTTAATTCCTAAAATCCAAACATCTATCGGATGTAAAAAAAAAAAAGGGGGCAGACACCTGTTAAAATATAAGAAATTTTCTGACAACCTGTGCGACTAATTTAAACAAACAAACTGAAATCTAGTAGCCGGGAGAAAAAGTATAGTAAAATATTGCAGTTACTAGAGGATGTGGACATTTGGCTAACTTGTGGTGTAGCTAGGTTAAGATTGAACCATCACATTGAAACGAGCCTTGAAATGGCAGCTCACTAAGACACTACCGGTCTTAGTGAGCTGCTTCGGGATCTGCTGTGATAAAGCCGTGAATTCTCATCAAGGAGAATGTCCGTCCATCTCTTCGAGACGTCAAGCTGACAAGAACCTCTAAATAGCTAAAGAAAAACAAAAAGAAGACCTTGGTGTGGCCTAGTCAAAGTCCTAACCTGATTCCTATTAAAATGTAAATCAAGGATTTATTATGGACTTCATGAAACTTTACAAACCTTTGGCATTTCACACACGTTTGAGATCACTTAATATAACAACAATAGTTAGATGATCATTTCAGTTCATGAAAACAATACCAGAGTAGATAGAGTGCACTTGGCATCCATGTTTCTATAGACATTGTAAAGATAAAGAGGCACAGGGAGAACTCAATGATAACGCTTTCACCCCAGTTAGGGTAAATGTTCTGTCAGGTTCACCTCATAATCAAAGCCTCCATCAGGAAATCCATTTCATCCTGCTCGGAGCAGATTTCTGGAAGGGTCTGTGAATCAGACAGAATCAGAGCAACATTATTGCCATTGTCAAAGGGATTCATATAACAGAACCTAATCAGCAGAGCACAGAAAAGCTGGCAACATCCTGCAGTGAACAGCCTCCCCCTCTTATTGCTTTGGATTTAGGGGGATGGCTTGACAAATATTCACTCAGTCGGTGCATAACTGGGATTTCTTAAAAAATGGCTACAAAAAAACCCCACAGTTTTATGTAGCTGGAGTATGTCCATGTAATACTATGACAGATTTACGTACAAACTATCATTGCATTTGAGCTGACCTTTATGGCCACCTGCATAGGACAGCCATCAGCACTCATCCCAAAAATCTGTCCCTCGTAGACTTCTCCAAACGCGCCGTGACCCAGAGCCCTGACAAAACCAAGAGGAAAGGCTTTAAATAAGAAACCGAAGGCGGAGCTCATGAACTTCTGGACATTTATGTGGTACAGAACCTGAGGAGCGTGATGTTCTTGCGTGGAACCTCCTTTAAATCGCTGAGCGAAGCAGCTTTGCCTGCAAAGCAGTAGTTTGGGTTGTAGTCCGTCATGATGGTGGAGGAGCGGATCTTGCTGAGCTTGTACTCCGGACTCTGCAAACGCCGTCTCACTGCGTGCAGATCGTTCTTCCTGCGGTACCACACTGCAAACAGAACCAGACAGTAAACGCAACTTCTGTAATTTTCAGAGTTTTGAGAAAAGTCAGAACCCTGATTTAAAGTGGGAGACCAGAGCTGCATGAGATCTACAAAAACACAAAATTACGCATTGAGTATTTTTGTTTAGTTTCTAGCGCAAATATCCTGGTATGCTCACAATAAGACAACACTAACATACATATCACTTTCTAACAAGCTCCAGGAGCTTATTTACCTTGTTTTCAAAAAATTTCAACCTATTTTAAACTGAAATCTGATGATAGAACTTTTTTATAAATATACACAAATTAAATATCTACAGCAAGCTCCTATATCTTGCTGATAAGTTAAACATTTTACTTTTTCCTTGTTTTATACTAAGATGTTTGCACCGTACATTAAACAGAAAATACTTTTGGTGTTTTTGCAGTGGCAGCCTCCGAGTGCCCTGGGTAGGAGCGTTAACGCAAGGAGGGGTCAAGCCATGTCATAGAGATAAATAAGGATAATCTAACATAAAAAATGCAGTATATTAGTAGAGAGCATGAGAATTGTTTATGTGGGATGGCCTCTCCTTGGTTACGGCTCCTATACCACACAGTCCCTGTGAGGTTGAACTCACCAGCTGTGGAAGGGCAGCCTGCATCCCCGATGCAGGTTGGTAGTCTGGGAGGGGGGGTGGCGTGCAGGGAAGAAGGTGCCGTTGAGCCATCGCCCGATGCAGATGCTGGGGACTCAGGTGGGGAGGGTGGGGTGAGGTGAAATGAGGAGGAAAAGGCAGGATGGGAGGACTGGGAGGAGGTGCAGGAGATGGAGGGCACCCAGGGCACAGACTACCTCCCTGCATGGGGGAGAGCTCAGGTGGAGAGACACCATTAAGCTGAAGGGAACGTGAGGATTTCATGCTGGTGTTTTTTTGTTGTTTTTTTAAGGCCACTAATTAACAAAACAGCTCAAAACTTGTTAGGGAAATATCTTTCATTTATTTCCTGCTTTATTTACTTACAGAATTATACACAGATTTACTCACAATGAAATTAGTTCAAATGTCAGAATTCATGTCATTATTGTAACCATTTTATTTGTATTTTTTTCCAACTGTTTCAGTCTTCAGATGGGAAAAAAAGCAAATATTTGAATTTGCTTTTTATTGATTAAAAATGTATTTCTGATGACAAATATAGATTCCACTAATGAAAAGAAAACGTGCTCTTCTCATATTCAGTTTAGCGTAGAAGAGCAACACATGGCGTCCTTGTTATAAACACAAAATGAAGTGTATTTTACTGGAAATGTAGTTTGAAAATTATTGGAAAGATATCTGGGTTCCACATTTTCTTTTGCAAAAGTATAAACAATAGAAATGTGTGGTTGTGCATAGAGAGAGAAGGATTTTCCCCATCTGAGTCTGTTTAGTATTATTCAAGGTTATTAGTAGCAAAACAAGAAAGAAGACATAAAGAGCACCTATCTGATGTTCACTCTGATCACTGCCTTCCGTAATCTGTTATTATCTGCAAAATCCCTCACTGTCCTATTTTACTGCAAAACAAGACTGTGCATAGCTAAATCTGCAGTTTTATACAAATTTATACTGAAAAGTAGCTTCTGAGACCAGTTCTGAGACTTGTTCAGGTTTAGCAGGTTCGTGTTGCTATGACAATCACAGTGCACTACAAAATGATTCATATCCTACACATTGAGGCCGAAAACATTAGTGTATTTCACTAGGATTTAATGTGATAGAAAAACACAGTGCAATGTACAAACATATAGTGATAGGAAACGAATACAAATGTGGAAATTGCGTGTACATCTCTATCTTATTTGATACATGTTGAATCCTTAGCTAAGGTTTTAAATTTATTAGCAGATTTAGGAATGGACTAACGTCTGGACTTTGACTGGGACATCCTCACATCTAAATCTACCTCTATCAATGTTATGGGCTATTTTCATGCAGGAAAGTAAACCTCACTTTCATGATTCTTGCCAACTTTTGCTTGTTACATAGTTTTCCAAGTGGGCTAAAAAAATAATGTTTCTTCTTCCATACATGGGTTGGAAACTCTAACCTTAACTACCTTTTTTTTCAACTACAGTTTTCTTCTTGCTGCTCTTCCAAAAAGTCCAAATTTTTAGAGGGAATGACTAATAGTTCTGTTCACTGATCTTTTGTAACAAATCTTTAAGACGTCTGCAAAAAAATAAAGAATCATATTTATAACAGCATAAAATTTCACATGTGAGTTTAATTTACTAGGTGCACGACTCACATATGCAAGCTGCAGTGGTGTAAAAAAAAAAAAAAGGGGGATGGAAATAAATAAAAGTCAGTGACAGCAAATCCCCCAAAAATATAAGAAAATTTGTTTCGGAGATTGTGTCTTTAAAACAAGTTTTTTGATTGACATAAAATTTCTCTAACGTTTTCACCCTGGATGCTAAAAAGTGAGTCTGTAAGAATTGAACCCCATTTCAACCTGTTTTTGAAGTCTAATCTGACAAAAACAAAACCTTGAACAGAATTTTTTTTATTTAATATATATATTTTTATATTCAACCACTTTCTCTCCTCAGCACTTTATCGCAGAGTGGAGTTAGTAATAAACTGTAGCAGGTCTCAGGGTCACTATCCTTTTCACAAACAACAGAAAGTTCGGGTATGACTCTTTCATTTTAATCTCCATGTTCTCATAATCATATGCTTATTTTCCCCCCCGTTCAAGCCACTGAATCATGGGGGATGACATTTACTGCCATACAGCCCTGTTTATTTTCAAGTTGTATGAAACCAGGAAAGACTTTGTAGCTAAATGTCAGAGCTTTCTGTTTATGTTAAAAACGCTTGCCGTATATCATTGTTTCATCTGAGCAATCGCAAAACTACAGACTCTAAATAAGACTTCTGCTAATCCTCTCTTTTATGTCATCCTTTTCTTGTGGTCTCAATCTCCTTTGGACATCGAGTCAACCTAAAAGAGAGCGTCAGCAGACTGATATGTTGTAATGAGAGTGTTCAGAGTGCTGGCGGCCTTAAACACAAACTCAGAGCTTTCTGCTCCTTTAATCCTCTGAGCCTCGGCTACTGAAACTGTATTATTCTGTGCTCATCGAAGTCTCTGAGGCCTTCAACTAGTTAGTGGAAATCTGAAAGCACGTTTGCTCACAGCCGGTGGAAGGTGGAGTGCACAGACTGAGCGCACAACTGCAGGAGTCTCTTACTGAGGATGACGCCAGCGCAGACCAAAGCGACGCCGCTCACGACGATGGAAACCACGACGACCAGGATCAGCGACGTGGACAGCTGGTCCTGAGGGACCACGCTCGGCGGGGCTGCGGATGGGTGGAGAGGTACGTTTTGAAAAAGGTTTCATGTATGTTTAATGTGCTGTGACAATGCGCTGGAGGGGGAGGAACAACTCACCCGCAGCACTAACGCACGTGACATTGTCGCCGGCCAGGAATTCATTGTCCTCGCAGAGACAGAGGGTGAGGTGGGTGTCTTCTTCTCGTTTGCAGCTCTGCGTCTGGCAGTGGCTGCAGTTCAGCTGCACCTTGATCTCACACTCACCGTGACCCTCCATGGCTGGAAGGAGCAAAAACAGCAAAGATTGGAGCCTTAAAAACAGAAAACCTGCTCATGTGTGGAGCGCGTAATAAACGCCCCGGGGCCTCCAGATGCAGAGCCGAGACAAGACAAAGTGAGTTTGGAGAACCTCTGTGTGTATTAATATTGAGAAACTGTGGTAAAAATATACAAGAAGCAGGACTGGGTGTAAAGACAGTAAAGCTAAGGGTTAAAGAGAATAAACATGAAGGATTAGAAAGACGAAGGTTAAATATAATTCTAACCCTCAAAAAACAAGAAAACGTATGTCTGATTTAATGTTAGACTGTAAAGAAAAAAAGGTTTACTGGGTCTTTTTAAACAGTTTGCAAATATGTGGTTTCAGCTTTGCTTATTTTTCACAGCAGAAAGTTTCTCTTTTGGTTTCAAAAGGTTCTATCACAATTTGCTTGTTTCTACGCTTGTTTTCCAAACGCTTCTCGACCTGATGACAGATGTTCTGTAGTCCAGTGGTCTGGCATCACATTTCATGTGACATTTTTTCCACCAAACTGGCTCCAGAATTGGCTTAAAGAAATAAAGAAATGTGGGGCACACATGGTGTGTCATAAATGTTTACCCTTTACGTTTACCCTTTAAATGCACTGATTGTAGCGTTCATATCTTTCCTTCGATCTTTGGAGCTTTTAAAGTTTCATATTTGATATGAATACATGAAAATATTAAAAAAGTCTTGATTATTTGAACTTTAATATTTATGTTTGACTAAATCTACATTAAATTAAACCATATAAAGAAATCTTCTCCTTGACATGTGGAATTTGGCACACTTTTAAATATAATAACTTTTAATTTGTTGTTATTCAGAGCCTACTTAAATATAAAGCTACAAAACAGAACTTCACTGTTTCTCCACCAACATTTTTACTGGCAGCGGGGAGAAAGAGCTTTTGTCTTGCATCAAATAATAAACTTCACCATAAATAAAAGAAAAGAAGCCAATTTACTCACATGACAGACAAACATTTTTGCTTCCAAACAGAATTATCATGATAACAACCCACTTTTTTTTAATACTTTTATGAATGCGTTTTATGTTGCTGATCCAGTCGTTGTTTCTGGGAATGCCGACCGAGCAGCAATTGGCAGAACAACGACGCCTTTCACAGGAGAAAGGACGTCTGTCTGCCGGCGCCGGGGGCAACAGGCTGCACGAGGCCGCAAATTAGCCGACCACTTTCCTGTTCCTCAATCTGGTTTAATGAGAATCAGATGGTCGTTGTTCTCTCTAACATAAATAACAGAATACCTCATACATCCATGCTATATGTGTCCAATTTCAAGAGTTTCACGTTGAAGCGAGTCTTTAAAAAGTATAAATCAGTCGTGATATTTGTATTGTGAGAAGGCATTTACATCTTTCTTCACCATATTTTCCTTTTTCTCAAGCAGGTTAAGCTAACGCAAGTTAAAACTAGATTACGTCATGTTAATTAATCGACACTTACAACTTACAAAAAAACAAACAAACAAACAAAAAAAACAACATAATTCTGCCTCAGTGTAGCTTCTGAAACATACCCAATAAGACATGAACCTCTTAAGTCCCAGCCTCTGGTAACACCAGAGTGAATTTAATTAGCTACTCTGTTTTTTTATTGCTGTGATATGCCTTAGTTAAACATAGACGTCATTGGTATCGACAGAAACGTCAGAGTCTTGTCTAAAGACAGAATAAAAAAGGTTCACGTTTGCAAAAGAAATACCTTAACCATAGCTGCAAGGTTGAAAGACAACATCCTGGAGTCCAATTCTGGCATGGATTCCTCCCAACATCCTCCCCAAGACTAAAAACATCATCCATCCATCCATGCATCCATCCATCCAGGGTGTCCTGGGTCTTCCCCAGGCCTGAGCTACCTTAACAGGATACTCTCGATGGGGTGGAGAAGCAGCTCTCTCAAGGCTGGACTGTTGTAACTATTGTAAACCCTTCATTGGCTCCCTGTCAAACTTAGAATAGATTTTAAGATTCTTCTTTTGACATATAAAGCCCTCACTAAACAAGCTCCATCATATATCAGAGATCTGATTACTCCTTATGTCCCTAACAGAGCACTTCGCTCTCAGACTGCAGGTTTACTGGTGTTTCCTAGAATCTCTAAAAGCACAATGGGAGGCAGATCTTTCAGTTATCAGGCTCCTCTCCTGTGGAACCAGCTTCCAGCTTTAGTCCGTGAGGCAGACACCCTGTCTAGTTTCAAATCCAGGCTTAAAACCTTCCTGTTTGATAAAGTTTATAGTTAGGAAGAGGTAGAGAAGACAGCGTAATCCGGTTGGAGAGGAGGTCAGTCTTGACAGACGGTTCTCCTTTGCTCTACCTTCTTCATGTCTCACTCTACAGGGTTAGGTTATTTAAGTTTTTCTATAGTTATGCTGCTATAGGCTTAGACTGGTGGAGGACAATCTGACCACTTCTCTCTCTGCTACTTTCCTTCTTTGTCCAATCTACTTAGTTACCGTTATTTCAACCTTGTTAACCTTTTGTTTTCTCTTAGTGTTCTTCTCTCCATAGTAACCACACCTGGGCTGGCGTTCTGTTAGCTGAGACAGCTTCTTGGATGAGAACATGGGCTGAGAAGCTTCCGGTGACTCTCTACAACTGCTGCTATAAACTCTATTATTTCAGTATCCTGTGCTTCTAATTTAGTTTTCTGTCTTTTCAAACCCCCAATAGGTTGTGGCAGATGGCTGCTTGTACTGAGCCTGGTTCTGCTGGAGGTTTCTTCCTGTTAAAGGCGAGTTTTTCCTCTCCACTGTCGCTACATGCATGCTCATGATGAGGGATTGCTGTAAAGTCAACGACAACACAAGCCATTGTTTCTGTCTGCTGATTTCAGAGGAGTGAATGCTGCAAGTCAATGACTCGATGCAATCTGCATGGGTTCCTTAGATTGTAAACTTTTTTAAATTGATTTGTTATGATGCATCTTTGATTTTAATTGATTCTCTGTGAAGTGCCTTGAGACGACACCTGTTGTAAATTGGCGCTATATAAATAAACTGATTCTTGATTCTTGATTCTCTTCTCTAAACACTTTCTGGATGATCAACCTTCCCACCCTTTTTTTTAATGAAGAGCCAAGAGGCTCTGCAAAGAAAACCAATTGTGGTTTCTTGTATGTACATTGTTGTTCTGTTCGTCACTGCCCAGATTTCATAATGATAACAAGTGAGTTGGAACGTAGATGAACTGGAAAACCCAAAGTTTTCCTGTAGGTTCGTAAATCGCCGAGATACCTAAACAACCCCACTTGGGACAGAGCTTGGGAGCTGCTGATCTTCATCTTGGCCGCCTTTACGATTGGTTGCTACCTGCTTCAGTTAAAGCATCAGAAACAGTGAAAAACCAGTAAACGCAATGTTTGCTGACCCCACTCTGTCCTGTATCTTTCCAGTAGGGATTTATCTATTCTGAACCCAGATAGGATGTTTTTGTTTTTCTCCAATCATTTTCCTTTTGGAGCATCCAAATGTTTCAAGGTTTTATCCACTTAGGTGCTTAACTATGAATTGAATAGAACTAGCTTTTGTTGTTTCACTTTGAGATATTTCCGGTCTACCAGTACCAAATTACTGTTAATTGAAAAGGCAAATTTACAACATAGGACAAATAATATAGAACAGTATCATCAGTATCTGAATAACGTTTTTTTGTAGAGAAACTTGAGGTGAAACTTTAACTTAGAGATATTTAACCAAACATTAGTGTAAGTATCTGAGTAACTTGGACATTTTGCACCCAATCTCGGTTTTTAAAACCTACGTATTGTACCACACATAACAACAAAATTAATTTTAGAACTATCAAATACATTTCTTTTTAAATTTGTAAGCCTTTCTGCTGGAATTCATCTGTAATTGTGTACTCACTGGCCAAGGTTGGAATCATTGCATCTATAATCAGAGAACTAGAATACCTCAGGGCAGCTGCACCACCGCTCAATTTCTACTTAACTTCCCTACTTTTTGTTACATTTATTAAAGTACCTCCTTTAGTATAATGCATTTAACGTCAGCTTTCGTGCTTTTTGCTCTTAACTACTGCTTTCATGTTGAATTGCATGTTTGCAATTCAAGTGCTTTCAGGATTCTTTCAGGGCTGCGTTATTCATCTTGGATATGCATGGCTTTTTATGCTACATTTCCTAAATATATAATATAGAGGGGGAAAAAAAAGTAAAAGTAATTCCCAGTATTTATATTGGAAACATGAAAGATCTCAGCATAAGACTCACCTGCCAGAGGTTGTAAGAAAATCTCTCCCATCGGATGAATGAACGAAACACCGTTCTGACCATCGGCTGTGACGTCGTCTGTCAGCGCAGCATCGCCTCCTGTGCCACAGTAGGTTTAGCTGATATGGAACTATTCGGTTTTAAATTTATGCTTCAGAAAAACGTCGGGCCTGAAAGATTATATCTCTTCACAAAGCTGTCACAGTAATTACATGTTCATTTTTCATTTCGTTTCCATATTTATCTCCTAACCTGACTTGTCGGACCTTGCTTTTTAAATATCACTGGAAATGTGTCGCTCTGCCTGTCTCATTTTCTGAGAATTACATAAATATTTTCACCTCTGGCTTCTTGGTACATTAGTCATTTTGAGTCTCAGCTTCTCAGCTTCCGTCAGGTTTATTCGTGTGTCCTACTGGGCTGTGCTGCCATTCTTATACTAACTGTGATATTACAATTACTAACTAACTCTAAAGTATTTTGATATTTTATGTATAAAATCAAACCAAATAGGTGCACAACTATTACATGAGAGGACTGTTTGTGATAAAAGTAAAGAACTGTGCTCTAAATTTATATTCAGCCGGCTTATCCTGAAAAAATCTAAATAAAACAAAAGCCTCAGAGGTTTGTAAGTGAACATTAGCGACCTCCTGAAAACCAAGAAACATAACAGACACGTCTTTACCACCTAAAAGCAAGAGACGTATTGTAACTCAGAGGACACAGTTTTTAGTTGTTCACTTCACAAATCCGAATGAGTGGTGCGGGTGCTGAATTGTTTAAAGAAAGCCAAATAAAGACACATTTAGGATGCAACAAACCAAAACTTCCAATTGGATCGGATGCGGTTAAAATCTGAACTGAACTACTATGCCCCAAGTTCAGAGTGTAGATGTGAAAAAGCTTATAGAGACATACACTAAGAATTTGTAACAGGACGGATGCATACAAATAAACGCAACACTCTTCAAGGTTTTATTTGTAAAAAGAAACGGATGTCTCATTTTTTACCAACGTTCCAGTGATTCGGTTATTTTGCTCCTCTATAAGCAGAGAATATATATATATATATATATATATATATATATATATATATATATATATATATATATATATATATATATATATATATATATATATA
>JAVLVB010000569.1:3904365-3923005 GCA_032876305.1 Orestias chungarensis | reverse complement strand
AGGAAATCAGTCTTGACAGACGGTTCTCCTTTGCTCTACCTTCTTCATGTCTCACTCTACAGGGTTAGGTTATTTAAGTTTTTCTATAGTTATGCTGCTATAGGCTTAGACTGGTGGAGGACAATCTGACCACTTCTCTCTCTGCTACTTTCCTTCTTTGTCCAATCTACTTAGTTACCGTTATTTCAACCTTGTTAACCTTTTGTTTTCTCTTAGTGTTCTTCTCTCCATAGTAACCACACCTGGGCTGGCGTTCTGTTAGCTGAGACAGCTTCCTGGATGAGAACATGGGCTGAGATGCTTCCAGTGACGCTCTACAACTGCTGCTATAAACTCTTTTTTTTCAGTATCCTGTGCATCTAATTTAGTTTTTTCCTTCTCTTCAAACCTCCAGTCGGTTGTGGCAGATGGCTGCTTGTACTGAGCCTGGTTCTGCTGGAGGTTTCTTCCTGTTAAAGGGGAGTTTTTCCTCTCCACTGTTGCTACATGCATGCTCAGAATGAGGGATTGCTGTAAAGTCAACGACAACACAAGCCATTGTTTTGGTCTGCTGATTCCAGAGGAGTGAATGTTGCAACTCAATGACTTGATGCAATCTTCTGGGGTTCCTTAGATTGGAAACTTTTCCAAATTGATTTGTTTATGATGTATCTTTGATTTTAATTGATTTTCTTGTAAAGTGCCTTAAGACGACATCTATTGTAAATTGGCGCTATATAAATAAAGTGATTCTTGAAAATGATTCTTATACTCCGCTGAGAGGATTAAAAAGAGTGCACATAGCAGCACAAACCCTATTGCCTTCTAAAACTTCCAAATAGAACAAATAAAAACAAACATGCAGCACATAGACAGAAAAAACAAACAAAGATAACCTCATATAAAATAGAGTATAGACATTATTGTATTATCTGTCCAGATTTTGTGATTTAATAATTAAATTCTTGTCATTAAAATGTGATTTTAATGCCAAGAAATACATTTGGTCAAATTTGAAGTATGATAAACTGAAACATTGATGTTAATTAGCATTGTCCCTTTTAAATAAACAAAACTCTTCTTTGTACCTGACCATTTCGTTTTCATGGACTTTTTTTTTTTTTGCACTGGCCTTGATTGAAAGGCCTATGGTACAAATCTCCCTAGAAAAGTATTCACAGGCACAATTTGTACCTTTCTCAGTGACAACGTAATAACTCTTTTGTCATCTTCATTTTGTAAAAATGTGGGCAAAATGCTTGAGAAAAGTCTCGATTGAGGGATAAACCACAAATGGCATTATGTACTTTTAAACATGTTCAGTCCTATTGTAAAGTTGTATTTTTATGGTCTCTTTTATAGTTTGCTGTAAAAAGCCAGTTTCAGACCAATCCTGTGATTATGTCAGATTTTATTGCTGAGCTTGCACGTTAACACATGTTAATCACACTGGGATGTTCCAGCTATCTCTGTTTGTAAAGTTTAATTGTAGGTATTGCATTTTTTGGCAACCATTTAAACAGGATATGGTGTTTGTTTTTTTTTATTGTTTTTTTTTGTTTTGTTTGTTTTTTTAGTGGAGAAATTTGTGGCTGTAACACTAAAGACTAGAGGTTATCACCTATAGCCAGGTGGGATATGGTCCAGGTAGAAAATAAAGAGGGAGAGGGCAGAAGGCTTTTTTTTTAATCTTAAATGGTGACCAAAAGATTATCATTAGCCATCTGTTTTACTTAGTTAACTGCTGACAACCTAAAGGTGCAACGCTTTTCCCAGATCATCAAGGTTGGGATATAGAGCTTCTCTTCATGAATTACATAAAACATCAATTATTAAAAACATCAAAAACAACGATTAAAAAAAAAATTAGACTACAAAAAACACACAAACAAATATTTAGTGGATGATATACCACAGTAAATAACTTATTACTGTGATAGTTTTGCCACTACCGACAAACAGTATTTCCTGTTATAGGTTTAAGTTTTGAGAATTTAATTTTCTTAAAATGAGCGGAAGATACTGATAACTATTTGTTAAAAAATAACAAATTTATATTGAGATGCATTTTTTTTTTTTCATTCAACAAAAAAGTATTAAAGCTGGTTTTTAGGGCCTATCTTTCCTGGAGAAGGTGGAAAAGAGTCAATCAGAAGATGCCAGAGTCTATGTTTATTATAAGCACTCACAATAAAAAAAATTACTTGTAGGAGCTGTAAACGACTGATCCGCCCACTGTGACCAAGATCTTTTCCCTTGGGACAAACAAGTCTAGGAATCCAAGTAGCTCTGGGTGCATTGATTTCATAACTGCATCAAGAGCGGTCTTTTGATTTGCAGCAGGGCAAAAAGGTTTCTTCACAGCGCATGATTGATGTTTTCAGTATAAAGTGTTGGCATAGTTTTTTGCAGGAGGTAAAGAGTAGTAATTAATCTTAATAAACATTTTTTAGCAGTTTTTTAAGCCCCCCCCCCAAAAAAAAACATGAATAAACGAACAAACTTTATAATGGGCTGTTTAATATATCGTGTTGCATGTTGAACATAATCAGCTTTTTTGTGGATTTGAGCATGCAAACAAGAAACACGGCCTAATAAAATGTTAACAATGTAGTAAGAATTCTAAGATTTGTAGGAAACATTCAAACATTTTTCATCGAAGGCAAAGAAAGAAGCACAACACAGGCCTTAAAGACTCAGTATTAGTTTAAATCTCCTGCTTTCTACCATAGTTACACTGAAACAAGAAAATCTTTAGTCACACTCTAAGAATAAGTGGAATGTTAAAGGTAGAGAATCTCACCACACATGAACCCCTCGTCCTCCCCCAGAGGACAGTCAGTATGGAAGTTACACACTTGGCTCTGATCGATGCATACGTCCGAGTTTACGCAGTGAAAAGATTTTCCACATTCAGTGTTCAGGTCCACACCCTCATCACCTGCAATCACACAACAACACAAGTTTTACTGTTATTTTCTTTTCTTTTTTTAAAGTTGAATAGGAGCAAATCTTTGACTTTTAATCCACTGAGATAAATGTGATGCAAAAATTCAAAGATCAAACACAAATACAACACAAACTGACATTTTAAATGATTCGCTGAGCCAAATTCACCACTAAGATCATATCGGACCACATTCTTGAGTCACAGTGAGTGACTGCATATGGAGATCAAATAAAACTGACTCACCCTAGATGAACAAACTTAACTCATCCCCAGTCTTTCGAATAAATAACACAATGTTTCAAAATATAGGAAACGCTTTGCTCTTGATCTTAAAATGTCACCGGAGGATTTAAAGCAGTGTCTGAGATTCAGATGCTGATCCAGATGTGGACCGAACAGCAACGTAATCTTATCTCTGGCCATATAGGATTTTAGTGCACCATTAATACGTGATGTGAAGCAGATGGTTCAAAGTAACTGGACACAGGACATGCAATAAACTGAGGAATATAGACAAATTTGTGTTAGATAATGTTAGAGCATCATTTACACTAAGTCAAGATAAAATTGAAACTGAGGCATATGCATTCTTTAACTTTAACAATGCTGCAAAGAAATTTAAGTTGCTGATTAGATATGAGATGAGTACCTTCAAATGTTTTTGGGTTCGGGAACTGGAGGTTCGGCTTAAATGCTTACTACTAGAATTTTTAGCTTTTTAGTTCGTTTTAAAATTAACTAACTTTGATTGATACAGATCTTCATGTGGATGTATCACTGGTTCCTTTTACACATGCATGGGAATTTAACATGTTTGCACGGCTAACTGATGTCTCTAAATTGAAAGTGTTGTGTGACCGATGGGTCATTTTAGGATCTTCAAGCAATAAATGTGCATCATCTAAACTCTGGTTTTAAATAACAAGCAAAACAGTGGATTGCAAATAAGTTATTATGCATTTTGAACAAGGTAACGTTTAAAAGGCAAGCTGAACTGAAGAATAAATAACTTACCTGAGACACAGTCTATAAAATCAAGAGAGTCCAGAGCAACAGTTGATCCACCTTCGCCCACACAAGCATTGTAGTGCAGGGTCACTTGAATTGGTTCATCCATCTGACCAATCACAGTCTTGTAAACCTGCCATTCATTCCTGGATGCAGGGATGACAACAAAAGAGTTTTACTTTTTCCTTAACCGTAACTTATGTTCATAAAGATGGATAAGTTAAAATATGCTAAAGACTAGATGTTCAATGAAATTGAACAAAAATAGAAAATAAATCTTTTTCTGAAAGCTTGAAGTAAACTTACATAAAGGATTTTTTCCCCCCAAAGTTCTCCAAAGAGATGTAGGTAAATCAGATTTGCTTGTTCCCCTTGAACAAGTACACATTTTCAGCTCCAGCAACAATTTTTCTGTCGCATCTCTATAACACTGGCTCCATTGTTCCTAAATAATGTGTAGCAACGTTTTTTTCCTCAAGATGCCATCCATTTTATGAAGCACCTCAGTCCGTTTTGCAGTTAAACACCCAAACAACATGATGGTCTTGACACTATACTTCACAGTTGGCATGGTGGCATGCATTTAAAAACTTTAGTCTGGTTTCCCATGTTACTTTTAAGGTTTGTCTTTTCGCTGTTTGAGCAGCATTTCACTACAAGACTTGTTTCACAGTCGATACTGACATCTTGCTCTTTGGTTGATTTAATCTTAAAAAATGTCATGAGTGCAAACCTCTTTTAATTCATGAAAAATAGGACAAATTGACATTTCCAAACTTTTTAAACAGGCATATAAAATGTAATCAATATGAACATGAATTTCTGTATGTCTACGGTTCTTTTATCTTATGTTTTGTTTATTGTTGGCCAATTTTATTATGATGTATCTTAAGACTCCAACAGGCTCCAACACTGACAGAGAGAAACACAGATGGATATTAGAACAGCAAGTGATTAGCTCTGTTGGACGGACTCTGTGCTTTTGGAGTCCATCAGGCAAACTACGTCTGTTGGATTGTACAGTACGGCATGAATGACGAGCCAAATAAATGGAAACGCTGTGTGTGCCTCATAATGAAATTGCAGCATCCATTACGGCAGAGAGGCAAGCAAAGTCAGTGTAGTGACTTACTGCACATGCCCACCCATCTCTCTTCTGTCCTCACCAATTACATCTGAATTAATCTGCAGCCCACATCCAGAGACAAGAATGCTTTTAGCTGTTCTAAAAATGGCTGCACTTCAGCATTGCATCAATAGGAAATACCGGCCCAGAGTTCACAAACAATGCTCAAAGGACTGTTATGCCACGGCAGACAAAGTTCTGGCCATACTGCCTCAAATTAAATCTTCCTTTTCATGGGTCTCTGTGAATATATGCCGCATCTTTATTGTTGTTATCTTACTGGATAAATTGTAGGTAGAGCACAAAAAGCAAACTACTGAGCCAAAAACAACATTAGCAAGACAAAGACTGCTTCCTACCTGTGGGTGTCTGGTCTCATGTGGTTGAGAACCTCCGAGTGAACAACCAAATCTGACAGAAGTGTTTTGATAGAGACTGTGAGGTTTCCTGCGGTCGGCCCGGCCTCGTAGAGCGCCACTCGCAGAACGCATTGCCTGTTGCTTCCAGGCAAGACTGGACTAATTATTTGGTGGTCACACTTCCCAGGATCAGATGGACTCAGAAGAAGAAAGTGACCTGGGGTCATAAAGCAAAGAGAAACTTATTTAAAGATTTAAAGCATCTCTCACTGCAGTAAAGCCTTTAGGATGTGTTTTAGCTTAATGAAACATCTCAGGTCTTGTTTTATGACCACGTCTCACCATCAGATTGCCCCACTGAGTGATCGATTGCAGGCATCGTCCTGGCCTTAGTGCCTTTGAGCTGCTGAGGCGAAACCACCGACCAGTCACCGTGATTGCTGTTGTGCGTAAAAGTCCAATAGCACAACAACTCAAAATCACAAGAGGTAACTGTGGATCAGAAGTTTGTCATTATAAGTAGGAAACTCTTAACTACATATTTAAAGCTCGAGTGGAATGATTATGCAACAAAGAACTGTGGTTAACTTTAAAAACAAACAAACACAAAAAAAAAGATCTTTCTGCATCAGATAAAGGATGGTAAGAGACAACTGGAGATTAACTAAAAAATTATTTTGAGTGCAGGAACCAAAAGACCCAACTTTACAAAAGAGCAACTATCGCCAAGATGGATAAGTTCAGTCAAATTCTCTTTATGTATGATTCAAAGTGAAAGTTTCAATAAGCAATATCTTTTAACCTAACATTGTACAACTATATACAACTATTCTAAATCTATCAACACCGTCGGATTAAAACACTTCAAGCCTGTATGTATAATTTGAATTGCCTCTGAAGAAAGAATGTAAACTTTTAACCATAGCTGTAACTAATTAACAATGAAACCAACAACAGTGAAAAGTACAAAAAATAAATAAATAAAAAGTAGAGTTTATGTTGGCAAAACCCCCCAAAAAAACTACCGGCAAAGGATTTGTTTTAGCACCAGAAAAAATCTGGGTATAATATTTTAATACATGATATTTTAATAAATAATATCAACCAGAAACAACATAAAAAAATCTCATGTTTAATTAGTAAAATGTACAGAATACAGCAGCCAAACAAAATAAAAATAATAATAATGTATACTTTATCGATCCCGTAGGAAATTGTTTTTGGTGTACACCACACCGAGGCAGCCACTTTGCAGTTGCCAGGAAGTAGCGCAAAGGGTCTTGCCTATGAACCCACACTGGATGCTGTGGTGTATTTTGCCCTGGGCTGGATTCAAACCCATGGATTGGAAGTCTGGTGACATTCCAATGGATCTATCCAGCCGCCTAAAACAGCAGCTCATAAACAGTGATTGTCAGCTGCTGGGGTTTGCTGGGTGGGGGGCTGATGAGGAGGAGCAGAGTGAAGAACACACTCAAGATGTCACGTAATTAATGAAGAGGAAACTGGCAGCACCAAGCTAATAAAGCTAAATCCCTCTGGTTCTAAAAATAAACACAGAAATATCAGGCATATCATTAAACTGCAACTTCAGACGCCCCATTTCATTACTTTAAGTCTCCTAAAAATAATCGTCCTTAGATTTATGGCAGTCTTTCCTCTAAACAGCAGCTCCTGCTGTCAGCACCGTTTTGAGAAGGCCATAAATAACTCGAGTAAACTTTAACACAAACTCGTTTTTTAGAGCTTAATCCATAATTATCTATTTCGTTTTAACTTTGTTCTATGTATACTGTACATTTCATTTAAGTATTCTGATAAACACTTCAGGGTTCAATTATATTCTTGGGAAATGTGTTTTAATGGAAAAGATGATTTTTCAAGAAAGGTATTTTTATTTTTTTATTGCTGGTTATAGAGATTAATGTCTCTTTAGATTCTGTAAACATTTTCACCCCAGGTGTGCACGACAGATAATTCAAGTTTTATAATTTTTTGGTAAAAGTGAAAAAAATGTAAATAAATAAAATCAGATTCCTAGTTCAAGAATAAAAAAAAATGAGCAAGGCTGTTGCATAATTGGCTTGCTGATAATGAGTTAAGTAAGATGCTAAACATGCTTTAGAAACTCCACAACATGGGAAAGTACAAAATAGGCTTTTGTAATTACTAATGATCTTGTAGTGGCTGTTCCAAAATATCTGTACACAAACACACATGTTTTTAAAGCATCACTTCAGACCCACTGCTTCCTTGTTTGAATTACATACTGATAAGATAATTATGAACCTCCACAACTTTGCTTCATCCTTGAGTACCATTTCCAAAGCCTTGATTCTGTTCAAAAAACGTAAATTATTAACAGCAAGAGGATTTTTAGCTATCATAAAGATGATAACAGGACGAAATTTCTGATGAGAAATGTGTAAATCAGCCTAGTATGATTGGCTAAGTAAGCCATTATGGGAGGATGAAGCCATGTTACTGCATTGAAGGTAAGATTGCAATTTTTAAGAACACTTAAAGTTGAGGAGGTCGTTTAATTAGGTCCTACGGTTTGATGCAACGACAATGAAAGTCACCGGACAAAACAAACGAAAAAAAAGGGCATAAGCTTGAGTTACTGAGGATAGAATAAGTCTGTGCACAGAGATTAAAGGGTCAATGTCACACAAAAAAATGCAAAAAATATAATTTTGATTCATTTAGTTAAAAATAATGCAGACATAACATTTTAATTTACTAATATCAACTGAGCCAGAGGTTTAATAAAATAAAATGAAAAATTATCAGATGTGTAGCTCTCTACTGATCACAAATGATATTATTAACGTTGTGTCTGTGTGTGTCAACATATCGTCTTACTTTGGTTGTCATCTTTCAGGAGAGGCAGAAAGTCGTCTGTGAAGTTCTCCTCACTGTTCGCGTCACAGAAAGTCTGCCAGGCGTTGTTTACTGTGAAAACAGACACAGAGAGGAGAGGAAGGTTGTTTTCTTCATCACAGTTTTTGGTTTTGTTAAAAAACCCGTTCTAAATTCTTTCTGGCTAGAGGAGGAAAATACTCATGTCAGATATGGAGTGAAGTGACAGAACATGTGAAAAACCTTATTTATTACGGAAATGAATGCATACACAGTCTCAGGACAGGAGTCAATCTGTCCTGCCTTTTATTTCTTTACTACTGCATTTCCTGCCTGTAAAGCAAAAGCTTTCGTATATTTAAAGTTCAATATATATTTTTTCACATTTTGTTTTTTATATTAAACAAATATATTCACAGAATGGTCAGAGTTACTGTACAATTTATCATTGCTTCTGTCAGTTCTCACATATTTTTGTACTTGTATTGTATTTACTGAAGTCATGTGACAATATTTCTTAATAGCAAATCAGGATAGAAAACATAAAACTAGAAATGTTCTGGAGAAAACGGGACCATCTGCTTCTTAGAATCAGAACCGAATGTGTTGTTTAATGAGTTAGTCTTAACATGCATCAGGTTATATCTTAAGATTAGACAGATGCTACAGTAACACTCAGTTTTTCTTTCTCTGTTTTAGTTCCATGAAAACTACAAAATCCTGCGTAAGTCAAAGTTCACCACTCCTGTCTGTGTTAATCTGATTACCTGTTTCTCCATCCACTTGCTGTTTATGTGGGGAGGTTTGAACAGATACTTTGACGTTTGTTAGGTAAAAGCTTTCCCAATATTTTGTTTCACAAATGAAACAATCATCTTATTCTAGTACCGGCCGAGATTGCAAAGTTTTTATATGGATTATTGATGCAGTTATTTTTGAAAATATGTTGAAAAGTTAAGTTGGACCCTCTTTCATCACTAGTTAATCTTCAATTCTTTAGTAAACGTCAGCTACTCTAAGTCTTTGTGTTTTTTAATTGTTTTGGAGAATGATACAGATGTTATACAATTATGACATGCAGAGTTTGATTCATTAATTTTCCCTTTCCTATAATTCTGTGATTTACAAAACAGAGACAAGACATCTTTGATTTCTAAATCAAACTTTACCCAATAGGGAAGTAGGGCGGAACCATCTCAGATGTATAGATAATCTATATTTTGATTCTGTTAGTAAATGTGTGTCGCTGTAAACGGTATTTACAATATTATTTGTTAATCTTTCGGATAATAGTCTTGAATTAGCCGATGCTCATGGTTTTGTAATGATTAAATAATTATAATCAGTGACTTATTTGCCCTAATTTTGATCTGAGGTTCAGTCAGAGAATCAAACGCATTTAAACGCATGGTGAGTCCAAACACTCTGTCAGGCTTTGATGCCTTAGTAGCAGCTTTAATCTATTTGTTTATCACTGCATGACTTCTCTCCCTCCTGCTGTTGCCTTTTAAGTTAACAGCTGCTTAGAGGAGCAAAATACTAATCTCAGATACGCAAGAATAAAAAAAAATGATGTAAGCGGTCAGATTTCCTTATTGGTAATGAAAGAACCGTTAGATACGAGTGCAAAACTAAGTTAGTCTTCATGCTAAATATGCATAAAAGAGTAGGCCTTCGACACATTGGAAAATTTGAATGCACCTTTCCTAGATCCTTTAGTCAGACTGTATCTTTGATGCACACTTTTCAGCTTGGTTTGTTTTTTGGGCTAATGCACATAGACTGAGTTTGCAAACTGCTAAGAAATCACACTGGATGTGTTGAATACTGTAGTCCATGTTGCCTAAAAGGCTGAACAGCAGAGCCACCCCTTTAGTCCTGGTACAATTTTACAACACAAAAAATATCAAGTCAACACTTGATGCGGCTTTTTGATTTCATGGTTTCTCTGTTTATTGTTAAACTTACAAAACAATAATTGACTATCTTTTTATTGAGTCAATGGTGATGCTCTAGCAATCCATTTATAACCACATTGATTTTCTACGGTTTAGTCCAGTATGTCCCGAGGGCAACACTTAAAGTAGGGAGGCCCAAGCTTCCCGCTCCAAGGTCTTTGGGCCAACAGGGAGATTCCCGAGACGTTCCAAGACCAGCCAGGAAAGATATTCCCTCCATCGTGTCTTGCCTCTTCCTCTGGGTCTCCTACCAGTAGGATGTCCCCTAAACTCAGCAGGGAGGCGTGCATTAGGCCCATGTTGGAGCCACTTCAACTTTTTCCTTTCAAAGTGGATGAGAATGGAGTAAACTCATCTCAGCTGTTAGAATCTGGAATGCCGTACCTGCAGGGTTGCCAGTCCATCACAGTAACGCTCAAGACAAAACTATGCACAACAGCTCCTCGGACAGTTTAGGGAATCTGACCAGCCTCACACAGAGATGTTTGTTGGATTGTGGGAGAAAGCGAGATTGCCTGTAGGAAACTTCAGATGAATAGGGAGAACGCTGAAACTCAAAGGCATAAAGATTTGAATCCTGCACATTTTCACCAGGACCATAAATCCTCTGCCTTAGTTAAAACAGAGTAATCAAAATAGAGTCAGATTTTTGATTTTTTTTTGTATAAAAATGTATGTAATGTTATTTGCAAATGAAAAGTTTTAAATTCAGAAGAAAAATATACAAAATATTTTAGAACATGAAGAAAAACTGCTCTGTCAACAGGGTGTCCTAATATTTGCTCCTAACTGCCTGTTAACTTTTTTTTTTTCCTGATGAAAATCTCAGTGAAAGCTGTGAGCTGCTGACTGACACGCTGAGTCTATGGGATGTTGGGGGTTGGCGCTTTAGGCACGTGATGTGACTTCATCATGCTAACTGGCATGACAAATGGACCAAAGAGGACCGGGTGAGTTACATCTCAGTGGGTCGCTGCGGCTTCAATCTGGCGCTGATCTCTGAATAGTGGCATGACTGCTGCCTGTAAGGCAAAGGTCAAACAAGTCAAGCCGAACAAACTGAGGTTGTCAAAAATAGGGTTTTTTATCCAAATCGGTTAGTGACGTTAATGATATGGAGGTGCGGGGTCATTTAGCTGAAAGGCAACTGAGCTATTCCTTTACAAACATGAATTAAATGCTGCCATATATAGACCACTGAAAATGGAAACTGGAAAATTTCAAAGGTCCAAAAAAAAAAAGAGAGATTATTCTGCTTACAGGAGAAACATTGGCAGACTTTTATTAGCATAAATCGGTTTTGCATTTCAAACTTCACCAGCTCTTTCTTTTTTCATTGTTCATTTTGAAGTAAAATAATAAGTAAAACATAAATAAATACTCTTTTATCAAAAAACATGTTAAATCAACAAAGGCGATAAGCACAAAAGGCTTTGAAAACGGGGAATAATCATGTGTGTGATATCAAAGAATGCTCTTGGTGAGTTTCTGAAACTAAAGGCTTTCAAAAAAAACTGAAGTTTGCTGTTAGTGATAGTTTAAATGAAAAGAGCTTCTAGCAATTCCCCATTTCTGATTATTCATTCAAGGAGGATTCAAGGATGCAAGTAGACTTTATTGTCATTCTTCACACATGTGGTACATGAGTTCGAACGAAATTGTAATCTCACGGTCCAGTTCCTCCCAAGAGCTAATATTAAAATAGATCAAATAAAGTAAAAAAAGTAAAATATAATAAAATAGAATAGAATGTAATAAACACAAAATATACAGAAAATATACAGAATATAAGGGTGTAGGGGGTTTGGAGTAGTAGCAGCATGAATGGTTGAATGAATGAATGAATGATTTCGTAGTTCAAGTTACTATAGCCGTTAAAAGTGTCTCAGTGCGGGTAGGTGAAGGTGATCAGAATGTATTTGTCCATGTAAATTGTCAGTGTAGTGGTTGTTCAGGTGGAGTTGAAGAGTCTCACAGCTTCAGCAATGAAGCTGTTCCTCAGTCTGGTGGTTATTAGCGGGATTTGCTCGTTAAAGGAGAGACTTTCTGAAAAGCTTCAACAAAACTGAGTAAACAGCACTTTGGGTTTTCATTAAAGCTTAAAGGGACAGATGAACAACCTTTATTTGCGTCACACTGCCCCTAATTTGTCACGGCTACTCTCTCTCTCTCTCTACACATAAGCCAGATAAAATGCAAATGGTCCAAAGATCATGTCAGGATCCCTTTCTTAGTTCATTCTGTTGGATTCTCCTTTGACTCCTGTTTTAGCAGAGAAGCAATAGCAATCACTAACGCAACATAGGAAACTGATTTTATCCAGTTGTAACTTGGTGTTTCAGTTTACAGTGTTTAAAACATTATAAATATCCCAGCATCTGAATCATTTTTGTTTGTCTCTCTCTATGTCTACATTATAATGCAACCTTGCATAAGTCAGTTTCACAAGTCCTTCTTTTTTGTTCCTCCTCTTTTATAATTAAAAATTGCTGTGAAATAAATGCAACAAAAGAATTTTATCCAACATGTGGAGAATCCTCAAGGCACCTTGGTTTTGATACAGCATAAAACGTTTTAGATATACATTTTTAGCTAAACTTGATTTTAGGTAAAACTGCTGGATGTACAAAAAGACATTTTCATTTATTAAATCAATATGTTGGATTCATGCTCATCCATGGGAAATGTATAAAACATTAAAAGTATGTTGTACAATAATATTCACTTCAGCAGGTTTTGTTATTCACTTCATTGAAACTGTTTAACTATTTGAAGCAACACTAAGTAACTTTTCATTCCTCATAAAATATTTTTATAACTTTTGTTCACCTCGCCACCCGAAGACTCCCTCGCGCTTCGCAGTAAAGCATCACAAACAGGTTAATTAGCTTATCTGCCAAATACTAAAAGATGCTGACGAACTCTGGTATTAAAAGAGGCACAATTGCTTCTTTTTTTGCACTGACTGCTGATTCCAGAAAATAATGTTTCATGAAACTTTGTTGACATTTAAAACAGTTATGCCCCCCCACCCACCAAATCTACTCCAGCCAAGGACTGGTGGTGCAAGCTTCGACCTGGTTTTGTCTGTTTTCCCAGCTGTAGAAACAACTCTAGAACCCAGAGACTGATTTTGTTTTAACTCCAAAACTTTGTTCGGCCAGCCAGAGAAAATACCTACTTTTGGCCACAGACAGCATAATAGCAACATCTGTTATTTATGCCCCATCACTTTTCATTTAGAAACAACATTCTGACATGGTTCCTTCACTCAGATGTTGTTCTTCAAGCTGTGAGGCATACAGGATATTGTGTTTTGTGCTAATTAATGCAACATAAAAAAGTTAATATGTTTTATGTCTTTAGTTGATCTTTTCACTGCCTTCACTGTATTTGTGGTTGCAAAAATGATAACCTGAACCAAGTGTGTGCAAACTGACATAATGAAGATGTCTTCTTCTATATGTATTTAGTGCATTCAGCTTTGGGAAATCACCTTTGTTAATCCACAACTTAATGAAAGGCAGTAAGACATAAATCCAGAGAAACATAATTGAATTCACAAGAATTTATTTTTTTTTTTTTAGAGCTGCAATACTTCAAGTTCGCGTGTGGCAAAATATACAGATGGAGATCATGTTATTTAATGTCCTTAGGAGACAATATGGCACTAGAGTTATGGGTGGCAGCTATAAGTCTGGAAAACACATGACTACCTTTACAGGGACATGGCCTTGCCCCTGCTGATTTACATGATGAATCTTTCATATTTGCGTTTCCTGTAAACGTATTTTCAGCTCAAAATGCATTCAATCAATTCAGTTTTAAGGTAGCATCCCTTATAAGGTCGCCTAACTGATAAAAAAAAAGGTGTCTTCAGAGACAACTCCTCTTTTTTTTCATTAAACAAGATTTCTACTTTTTGTTTGAACTTTAAGGTAAAAAGTCCCCGTAGGAGGTTAAAAGCTGGTTAAAAGAACTGATGTAATGCAGAAACAAGCGGTGGGACCAAGTCATAGTTTGTTGAGCCTCCAGAAGTGTTTTCAACTGTGCTGTTACAAGCAGAAAAAAACTCACGTGTGATTATTTGTTACAGCTTCTGTTCTTTCTGATCAAATAACCTCTTTAAACACGGGGGAAGAGCCCACTGTCGATATCTAATGCAAATCTGCATGTGTCCACTCAGCGTTAATATGCTATGTACGTTGAAGGGCTCCTACTGCAGCTGGGAGAAAAGTGAACCTCCTTTTTTTTTTTTTTTGAAAACATTTTCTATGCCTCTCTTTAATCATCTTTCTTTTCTGTTTTATTTGCTTTCATTTGTCTTTAATACCATAGATATAGAAGAAAAAGAAAACAAGAATTTAGGTCAGAAAAATCCTGACTCCTAAGTACTTGTGATACTTGGGTACAGTGATTCTCCATTGTGATGGTAAACAGTAGTTATCTTTAGAAACAGACAAGGTTAGAATATAAAGGCTGATGATGATAAATGTGATAGGATGAGAGCAGGGGATTAGATACAGGAGAAAACATTTTCTATGTATTAAGTAAAAATGAAAAGGATAAAATGACACGATCTGACATAATGAAAACATTATTCCATTTGTCTCAAAAGGCAACACGTTTTTGTCTTACAATCTGGAGCATTGCTTATAAATGTAGAAACAAAGAAACAACTTTTATTGCAGGTTGGTTTTAAGGTTTTGAGCTGTATGCATCGTTAAATCTCGGTTCATGTTGTGTTTGGGTCCCTTTGCAACATCTCTTTAAATCTTTTAAGACCTCCAAACCATATTTACGTATCCACATCTTTTCAAAATGTCCTTTTTAGTTAAACGCCTAATATAGACAACAGTATTTTCTGAATTCGTTGCCCTTTAAAAGTACGTTTTAGCGATTAAGGTCTCCTTTTTTTTTAATCACTGGTAGATTTAGACAGAAAAAGTATCTTCACTTTAATGGTGAATGTTAAGTTGTCTGTACTTCTATGGTGCGTTATTGAAGTCCATAGGAACCCAAAGCACTTCCAGCCACATTCAGTCTTTCACTCATTCATGCATACGTTCCAGTATTTTATCAAAAGCTATAATTTTGGATGGACTTATACACGGTGGCTGTAAATTCAAAAATGCATTTTGGATATAAGTTAAACATACTTTAAAAATAATCCTGATTGGTACAAAATTGCTCTGTTTAGTTAAAAAGTTTAAAAGCTGTGAAAAATAAATAAACCTAGGAAAAAAAAGAACAAAAGACTGATTATTTAAAATAATAATATTGAGAAAGATCAGTTTTGTTTTGTTTCTCTTTGATCAATTCTGCATTCATAGTGTTTGTAGCAGAATATAGATACAAAATCGGTACAAAATCGGTACAATATTGTTCCTTCCTGCTCCTATCAACATTTACAAAAAAATGGAGAATGCTACACGGCTTTGTGAGGGTTTAAATTTCACATCAGTACTCTAAAGTTGTGAGGCCTGATTCAAAGATGCGTTTCGGCACACAGTGGATAAAATTCATTTCTTATTTTTCAGAACAGCCTTTCAAAGACAGATTGTCTGATCCCAGTTATTAGTGTAAAACCCAGGAGAAAATTACAGGGAGAGAAGGAAAAAGGTTTATGCACAAGGTATGATAAAAAAAACTAAAACATTTTCTTTACAGGTAAAACATGTACAGCAGTGCTGACAGCATGTCCATAACCTGCATCACCTTCTTTTAAGGATGAGTCACTCAGTAGAATAGTTCATGGAGTTCACTGGAAAGAGCTGTAATTCCAGGTAATCATAAAAGCTTTTCCTGTTAGTTTAGAGAAAAACACAACAAAACCTAGCAAAAGTAACAGCTAAAATGATACATTTAAATAGTTTGACTGTAAAACAGGTGGAAAGACATTTCTGAGGGTGTGGGAATCCAGCAAACTACACTGAAAGACACTGACCACAAATGAAAGTGCATAAGCTTCCCAGAAACACCAAAATAACACCGGGAGTGTAGTATTGATCCACGAAGTGATTAAGAAGAGAACCCAAAAAACAGCACTGGCCTCTGGTAACGTCAGAATAAATGATCGAGCAAATACTACTCATGTTGAACATACTGCTGACCAAAAACACACACTAATCCCATATTTGGGGAAATACTTTGTGGATTAATAAGACAAATGAAGACCACTGTGAAAGAGCCAACAAAGAGCCAAGACCAGGAGGGATTTACAGTTTAGAAAACACAGAGACTCGAACATCAACAAAAAATGCCTCATAACTTTAGAAACACTCATTTTTATGTTGGTTAAAGATGCCTTTTAACTATGTAACTCTCATCTCCTTTCACAGAATCTAAATAAGGATTTTGTCAAAAATTGAAGACTTGTAGTTTGAATGTAAAATCCTAGTAAATTTGTGAGAAGTGTAAAAATATAGTCTAAAATTCTGCTTTTAAGGATATTGTTAATAAATAAAAGTAAAAAAACTGTTTCAGTCTCCGTAAGAGAACTGAAAGGATTTTTCAAACTCTAAATGCCTTTCTCATTAATGTCATTGATGACATTAATGAGAAAGGTCACTATCAGTAATTATGCTCTGGGATGGAGATACAGTGCCTAATGCCGCCATCTTCATCCACTCCCAGAATGTCTTCATCACTGATGTCTGCTTCGCCTACACAAGAAAACTAATAGCACCCATCACATGATAAGTATAAAACTGATCTTCTCTGAGCTCCATCTGATGCCAAAACTAAAATAAAATTTAATATTCAATAAAAATGTGCCTTGATGTAAATTACATTAAATACAAAGTCACTGAGCCAACTCCAGAAATTCATTTTTCAATACGTTATGATGATTGATAGAGGAATCCAGACAATAACAAGGCTCAGTCTCGTTTAACATTCCCACTGTGTCTCGCATTCAGTTGTATTTATTTGTCCTCTGCCTTACACATAAACTGAATGGATACAGAATTTTCAATCCATAGAGGTAAAAACAGGCCTCTGGTTGTAGCTTTACCAGCTTTGATTTTCAAAAAAATACTTTCCACAAATATTATCCATTAATATTTTCCAATAAATGTCCAAGTTGTGCTGAAATAATCTATTATTATTCCATTATTAATAGTATCTTATTTGTTAATGTAGGGAGGTTTGAAATTTATAAGGTCAAAATGCTAGGATTTCCTTTAAATTCCAAATAATCAGTGTTTTGTTTTTTTTACTCTTAAACCAGAGGAATATGGTTTGGGAAAATCCTACGATTTAATTGGCTGTCTAATGTGACAAGGCTTTCAAGTTAACTCAAATTCACCTAATTGGCTAATTATCTTATTCCTATCTATGAATCTCCGATTTGACCAACCTTACTATTTGGTTGGATAAATACCTTTGTTGCACACATATACTACACTGCATTTGTCTAATTTTGCATACATTTCTTTTTTGTTTTTTCATACGCCTCTCCAGCAGCACATGATGAGAATACTGTTTAAAAGTTGACCCTTTTTTACCTTAGACATTTTGTCTACCATCCTCCTCATGGCAAATCTCTTCTAAAAACCATCATAAGGAGTTTTAAAAAGCAGTTTGATGGTTTCAGAAAAGAAAAGGCAGCAGCCTGGTAAGGAGCTTAAAAAGGTCTCAAATATCCATGTATTATATTTTTATTATGTCTGGAGATGGATTATAGCCGAAAAATGCATCAGTAATTCAGTGCCTAATAATTAGCATTACTAAAAATATTTTTCTGATGGACTCACCAAGCAGCCACATATCACCAATACCACCTGCCTGCAGCGACTTACAAAAACAACTTCAACGTTATATGGAGCCCTGACAGAAATATGGGTGCATATATTGTGGTGATCAAATTTGACAAAACCAGACAACCCTGCATTCTAATAATTCTCCCATTTCCCACATTTCCAGTAGTGCCAATGCATACATCAAGCAGCTTTACACATGGGTGTCACAACAGTATTTAGATATTTACAACAATCAGTGTAATTATTTCCCACCTTGTCGCAATTTATGTGTTAATGTGTCGTACTCCTTATCCTGGTGATCATCGGAGGGAGGAATGCGTTGGTGAGGAAATATTAAATATTGCGTCGAATTTGGATTAGGACATTCTTACAGACCAATGGTGTCTATTTAAAGGTCCTCCTTTATAGTTATGGTTTACCAGTGCAAACATACAGGGGTTGGACAATAAAACTGTAACACCTGGTTTTAGACCACAATGGGCTATTAGTATGGTGTAGGGCCTTTTGCGGCCAGTACAGCATCAATTTGTGTTGGGAATCACATATGACACTCACATATGACACACACACACACACACACACACACACACACACACACACACACACACACACACACACACACACACACACACACA
>JAVLVB010000569.1:3877622-3904265 GCA_032876305.1 Orestias chungarensis | reverse complement strand
AACACAGCAAAAGCCAATTGCTTTTTAATAGAGTTTCTTCTGTAGGCTCACATTCAGGTCACTTTAACTCAGTTGGATCCTACATTTTTTGTAAATACTGCAGGGTTAAATTGCAACAAAAAAAAACTACTTTATGAAAAGTACGATTGCAGATTAACGGGTAAATTACTGTGATTATTGATGGTTCTTAAATCAGTCTATCAAAAGTAAAAAAAAAAAAGAAAAAGTTAAAACCTTTATTATTTATCTTCACATTGAAGGAACTCGCATAAGATTTGGTCATTTTAAAACTTTTATCTTTCATTATTCAGACTTAAATCTATTTTCCATTATCTACTGAGTAGATTTATTAAAAACACTCATGAACCTAAAGGAAAACTCCTGACCCATAAAGAAATGTCCAAGCACTGAGTACCTAAAATAATAACACAATTATTAATATCTAACATTTATTTAAATCTCAGTGGTCTCTAAGGAGTCTAAAAAGATTGTATTATTTGTCTTTATTTTGTCTCTCTCTTTAATCTGAGATTTGAACTAAAAAAGTATCATAAATTCAAAGTCACCACCTATGGTCTGACAACTTATAAAACTAAAACCACTAGGGACAGAACTTGAAAGACTGCCGTAATGGGTTAGAAACTTGTTTAGTTTATAAAAATCCACTTGCATTTTAATAGCAATACCTAGAATGTTTGAGGCTGAATCCTGCTGTTTCTGGTCCAGCTTCTGGGATGTCTCAATGGTCCCGTATAATTCCTTAAAAACTGAAATAGGGTGAGACTTACTGTAAAACACACACACCAGGTGTTGAGAAAAACAAAAGCCTTGCACCAATTAAACTCCTTTTATCAAACTTTTCTAATCAGAACTATGTTAATGCAATTTTGTAAAACAGAGGTACAGAACTTGCACCTTTTCTTTTGTCTGTATTTTTTCACCGCACTTTTAATTATAAAGTGTGTCAAATTAAATATTAACAGTAAGCTCCCTAGAAAATGTCATAATCTAAACCATAGTTTACCATAGTTGTTGATATAACATTTTTACATTACAAAACCAGCTTTAAGAGTCTTTTGTCCAAGTTTTTATATTAAGAAAACAGGTATGTGTCAGGATCCATGTTTTGGTTTGGTTCAGTTTGTTGTTGTTTTTCATTCATATTTAGTTTTTGCTCTGTTTAGTTCACTTTAGTTGTCTTGTTTTATTATTATTATATTTACTATTCGTTTATGTGTTTCTATATGGTTATGTTCTCTAGCTTGTTCCTCCACTCCCCTGTTCTATTTCTTCCTGTGTGTGTGGGTGTTCCCTCATCTGTGCTTGTTTCTCAACTCATCCGTCATTCACATCTGTCATCAATAATCCAATCATCTTCTCCACCAATCCAACCCCGGTTCCCTATTATTTAAGCTGCTCTCATTCATTCACTCACTGGATCGTCTGTTGTTCTTCCCTGAGGTTCTTCCATAGCTCTCTTGCCGCCTTCTCGTCTTGCTCCAGAGTTTCCTGCCCCACGTCTCCTGTAAGCCTTCTCATCTGCTTGCTAAGTTCTCTCTCCTGGCTCTTCACTGTAGTCCTCTCCCCTGGTTCTTCATTTAAGTTTCTCCCCTGGTTCTTCATTTAGGTTTCTCCCCCTGGTTCAGTCCTGCAGTCCCCGGTTTTTCCCGTGATCATTAGTCTTGTTTGTCTTATTGTTTTGTTGTGTTTGTATGTTAGGATTTCCCGCATCTCTTTTGCTCGTCTGTTTGTTTACATTTAGTTGTCCCGCCTCCGCTCTCTGTTTGGTTTCATTTCCGCGTCACTATTCTGTAGTCTCCGATTTCTTGTGCTTCCACTCTCGTATTATTGTTGTTGGTATTTTGTCTGTTAGTTTATTTCCCCCTCCCATGTTAATTAGCTGGTTTGTTTTGTGTTAGATTGTTGTGTTTATTTACATGCTTTGTTCCGTTTCCGCTTTGCTGTAGTTCCTGTTTATGTTCCCTTTCATGTTTTTGTTCATTATTCTTCCCAAACGATAAATTATTTATTCACTCAATTCCACCTCTGCTCGAGTCATTTAAACGGTACGTGACAGTATGTGGAACTATTTTTGTTAAAAATCAGGCTTTTAAAAGCTCGTGCAAAAGAATCAAAGATGTGCTTCAAAAATAATTATTAAACTCAAACTTTTCAAACTCTTGTATTTTCCAAAACTCTTTACAGTGAGAAAATATATAAGAGAACAGATAATCCTTTATAAATGTATAAATCAAATATCATAGAAATGTTACATGTTCACCTTGTTGGTGAAACTTATATCAACGAATAAGAGAAGTGAAAGTTCCTCTTATAAGGTATTTAGTTACATTTTTGAATAAGCCATAGTCAATATTTGAAATTTATTTTTTTAGAAACCAAAAACTACTGTACTTCTGTTTGCAACCAGATGCACACCTAAAGACATGTTCATGTGCTGTGAATCAGGCTTCTAGAATTTAACAATTAAGCACCATAATTACATTTATAGTTTAATTGGTTGCAGCTTGGCTTCATTTAACTGGTTTACTGTAAGAGATGCACGAATTCTTCTAACATTTTGCCCTTTCACAAAAAAAACCTTTTCAAAACAAGCCACTTCTGTTTTATTGTTTTCATAGACATTGACATATAAAAACTATTTTTTAAAGGTAGCATCCCACAAATTTGCATAGTATATAAATTGCTATGAAAGAAAAAACCAAAAACGTGATTTTTATAAGAAATGTTCACACAGAAAAGCTGGTTGCTCAGAAGAGCTTTCAGTGCAGTAATTTGGTTGTGTTCTTCGATCTTTAATGTAATATGTTCCAAAATTGTTGAACTACAGTAATATAGAACACCAGAGCAGTTTGGATTATTGCACCAAAGACACAATCAATCCCAAAATGTGAATTGGAAATCCAAACTATAAATTTACTCTCGCCTATCTAAACCAAAAATGACCAACCGATTCAGATTCCATGGTCTTGTAACTTTGTTTTGGAGCCTGGGGCTTTATAAACAGTGTTGTATTTAAACTTCAAAAACAAAGCTAGGGGGAATTAACGGACCAGTTGATTCTTGTCTACTTTGTGCAACTGCTTTGTTTACTTCTCACTAAGCTAATTGCACAAAATACATTTAGAGCATTAAAAGCCAAAACCATGCAAAGAAAAAAATAAAAATAAAAACATCAGGGATCAGCAAAAAATTTAAATTGCTGATTAAAAGTCTGATGGAATGGGGATAATTATGCTTGAAGATTCTAGCTGAGTCAAAACTGGAGTCAGGATTCAACTCTAACAAATCGCATGTAGACATACCTGGTTGTGTGAAGCGTACATTATATGTTTTGTACTGAAATTTTTATCTGCAATAGTAAAAGTTTAAGCACGTAACTATTGTTTAATTTGCATCAACAGAACCTTGAACTCAATCAGTTGTGTTTATATAATAATATGGGGTAATTATGGTGAATGGAGAGGGGTTGGTAGTCCTGGAAGACTAACATGTTCTCCTCATGCATAGAACTATATTGTTGCTGTCAGAATAACCAAAAAACAGAGACGGGAAAAAAACTAGAAAATTAACAAACCCTACAATAAATTTAGGGGTTTTGTGTTTACATCATTAGTAAACCAATTTAAAATAACAGTAAACCGTACTGGTATTACTACTGAAATGCGTAATGCGTTTACCTTATAAGAGTGCTCCTTTCACAGAAAACCACAAATGAAATAAATAATAAAGCCACGTCCAACATACAAATTATCATCAAGCTCAACAGCTCTTCTGAACTGTGCTCTGATTATTTTGTGGAACGAGCGCCACAGCTCCCGGAAAATCCACTACATCGGAAACTCTGTGGATTTTTGGACCCGCAACTCGGAGGTGCAGTTCGTCCTCACTATGACTCCCCCCTTTGCTGCAGTTAAGTGGAATCAGCTGCCCAGTGACTTCAGAGAGATTATGGCTGACAGTGTGCTAATTTAATACTTCCTGCAATGTGGAGAAAATTAAAAGCACAGGGACGAGTGGATGAAAAGTGTTGCTGTGAGTGTTGTTTGTTCTCCTTCACTACCTCTGAACTATTCTGACATGTTTTTGAAAATATGCTCTTAGTGGATCTCCACCCTGTCCTATTTGGACAGGACTGTGTGCAGACAGTGGGGACATGTTCTTTATTTCAAATCCCAAATAGCTGGCAACTGCTATGACGTTACTAAAGGGTTCTTGAGGTTGAGAGGATAACCACATGTACAAGCATTTTTTTAACAATAGTTATGTCAAATTCTACTTTACAATTCGACAACCGAGCCACAGGTAAACAATTTTTTTTTTATTGTCTTTAGTTTAACCAATTCTTCTAACTCATAGTTTTGTGCTGTGTTATAAAGACAGACGATAGGTACAACATGTCCAAAAAAACACAAACAGAGTTGTGATGTCCATTGTCTGAGATTTAGTAGTTTATTCTGTTCCAGGCTGTATACCTTTATTTATTGTAACTGGGAGTAGTCTTCACACATTTCTGAAGTGTTGCTGCTCTCAAAAGAAGCTATAAAACGCAAAAAACTGTCAATCAATAAAACCTTAATTATGAAGCACAGTTCATACTAATAGAAACATAAAGTACTTTGCAGATTAAAAACAATATTGCAGAACAACAGTTTACAGAATCCAATAGAACATGTCATGCATGCTAACACACATAACAAATAAGATTTATTTTTAAACTAAGAGTAGAGCTACCACGACAGAAACACTGTAAGCCACTTTGTGTTTCATTTTCATGGCCTACTAAAACTATTTGAAGACGGCATCAAGACGAAATCCTGGAGTTTAAAATACAACACATTACAACATTTTGATGCAGTTTAGTTATCACACAGAACATTACATGCCGCGGCCATCATGTGTTTAAACTTCAGACAGACAGGATGGTATACCTAAAACCAAAACAGACTAAAGAGCAGTTTTAGAGCCATACTTGCTCTAACTTTGTAGAAGCTTTTGGTTAGATTTCTGATTGTTTGATGTTAATGTTAACTGCTATTGTATTACATTTGTGTTTATCTGCTTTTCTATTGTTTTAGGCACTTTGAGTTTTGCACTTTTTTTGTACTGGTCTAATGAGAACAAAGACATTCATTCAGTCACTCATTTAATAATTGAGGTCAGATTTAATGATTGCATACACTTATACAGCAATGACGACGTGCTCAAGATATATTATGCAGCCCTACTTACTATATCTGATCTAACAATGATTTATTATGTCAACTAGAAAAAAAATCCATAGAGAAAACTTCTTAAGATCAAATGCGTGGTCTATGATCCAAAGCACAACAGAAAGTTCTGTCTTTAAGGGCTAAAAAACTGATTTTTCCACTTTTGTTAGTGCTGCTTAAGATGTGGGGGCAGATTTTTCAAAGCTTGTTCAGGCAGTTTACATAAGCTAGGCAGCAGGACAATGATCTAAATCACATCAACAAGCCTTCTTCTTAAAGTTGATTGAGAGGTGTTTTTTTCAAAGACATTTATTTTGGCTTAATTGAAACTATTTTGCAAACAACCCTTTGCAGAAATTTCTCCTCGTGAACATCATATTAACTCTGCTTTTTTTTTGCTTCGTTTATCGTTGTCTGGTAAATTGTTTCATACCACGTACAAAATATGTGGGATGCAAACATTTTTTATTTTGCAGCACTGTAAATTAGATTATGATTTTTTTTCTTTATTTTCAAGGGTATTTAGTCATAGATGAAAAACACAATTTTAATGCATTTGACTTAATCAACAATAATTTCTTATTTTGAATTTCATGCCAAGAGTTTTGGTGATGTTGCATACTTCCTGTGCATATCCTTCTCCTAATTTCCTTTTTTTTTTCATTAGGCTTTTTTTCACAGTTGTTTGCACCTACTAAAAGGCAGGAAACAATTTGAAAGTAAATCCAAAGCCACCCTTGAATGGGACGGCAGCACAGCTGGGTGATCATCTGTCTGCTCTCCAACCAGAGTGATTGCCCTCAGGCATCTCTTTGATCCTCCATTCTCGTGTATTTGTGAAGCCTGTATCGGCTTCACTGCACGCTAACTACACCTGAGAAACAGAGCTCCCCCTCCCATCCTTTTGCTGTACAACACGGACAGAGGAGCGTACCCTATTTTTTGTTTCCTCTTTGGGTGAACGACTGTTGCTGGTTCAGAAGCTAGATAGCAATCAGGGCGTGGAGACTCCATTAACACGACAAGACCAAGTGAGGTCCTCAAGACTTTAATTGCTGGATGAAAAACTTTCATTTCTAACCCTCTGACCCTTTTTTTTGATACATTCAGGTTCATTTTTAAATATAATAAAAATAGAAAGAGTGTTAGATACTGATGAAGTGTTTTTTTTTATAAGTCCAAGTAAATCTCCCTGTTTTTAAGTGACAAATGTTTGATGACCTGCACTTCTTTAGCGGTTCATCAACTGAAGAACCAGAAGCTCTTCACATTAGATTCAGTCACTTATTAATGCACACATTTACAAGCTGATGGTGGTGGCGAGCTACAATGTAGCCACAGCGACTGTGAGGCTGTCTGACAGAAACAAGGCTGCCAGCCATGCACTGACCTCTGACCACCACCAGGCAAGGCGGATGAAATGTCTTGCCCAAGGACACAACAACCAGGTCAAATAAAAATCCAAATACACTCTGCTTTGTTGCGTTTGTTTTTCGTCTTTGGATAGCAATTCCATGTTAAGCCTAAACCACCAATCTTTGAATACAATATTAAAATCATATCAGATGCTTTTGTGAGGTAAAGTCAGAATAAATCTCATGGAGTTTTTTCCTCTCCACCGTTGCTACATGCAAGCTCAGAATGAGAGATTGCCGTAAAGTCAACGACAACACAGGCTATCGTGTTAATAGTGCTAGTCGATGACTCAATGCAATCTTTTGGCTTTCCTTAGACTTGAAAGCGTTTTTTAAATGATATGTTCATCGTGTATCTATGATTTGAATGAAATCACGTTCTTGTAAAGTACTTTGAGATGACACATGTTGTAAATTGGCGCTTTATAAATAAACTGATTCTTGATGTTTTTGTTGTGGGATTTGATTTGAGTAGCAAATCCAATAAGTTTTTTTTTTGCCTAAAAGGCAAGTTCAAGTTATCTCTGGTGTCTATAAGGACTACAAATCAAACCAAGTCTCAAATCTTTTAGTGACAAATTCAACTCTGGTATATTTTTGCGCAGTCTAAGTCCAATGTGTTTTGCTTTTATGTGTCGAAGACAAGAACTGAATGAAACTAAGAGTAAAACTCATTGAAAAACCATTGGTACTGAATTAGCTGGTCTAACCCAAACATTTATAAAGGGAGTCTCACAAACAGCAAAATATATTTTCCACTCCCCAGATCACCGATTTGATGGGGAATTTAAGCTGCTAACATCTGGAAAGAGACTCAGAGACCCTGGAGCAACGACCAACAGATGGAAATCTGTTTTATTACACAAGCCAATGCGACGGACCACCACACAATTTCCTTTGAGATTATTGAAGTAACTTTTTATCTGTGTGTGTGTGTATGCGTCTGTCTGTCTGTCTGTCTGTCTAGAGGTTTACTTTAGTGATGTTATTTTTAGTTCATTTATTTGTATCAAGCTGTTCTTTTGAGTGTTCTTTACCATTTTGGTTGCTGTTATAGATTATTTTTTAATGTTTGCTTAATGGTGATGACTTATTCTTTTAATATTGCATCAATGATCAGTAAATTTTCAAATCCGTGATTTTTTTCGTTTATCCCGATATTATTTTATCAATATTTCCCAATATCCACCAAGATGCTTCACTGTGTGTATGATGTCTTTTGATAATATCAGGTGTTGCCTTAGCACCAAGTTGCACACTGAGTTGACCACACCATATCACATTTCCCAACTGCTTTTGGGGGACTTCAAGTGTGTGTTGTTGTTTTTTTTTGCTAAATTTAGCCAGACTTCATAAGAAAAGCCTTGCCACCCCACCCATAGACCAGACACTTGATGAATACTGAAGATTGGTCCCACATGTACTTCACAGCTGCTTACCTGCCAGAAATTCCTGCAGCTCTTTGTTAATGTTGCTCTAGGTCTCTTGGCAGCCTTCTTGACCAGTTCAGTGTCATCTTTACATCCGTTATGGAACAGTTCTTGGGTATTTCAATATTCTCTCCACTTAAGAGGATTGTCTGCAATATATTCTGAGATATTGCTAATATTTTGAATTTCTCGATTTACACATTTTCATTCTCTCCTGGGTTTTAGGAGATCCTTTGTTCACAATATTTAGAAGAATGAATGGATCTGGAGGAAATGTGAAATAAATCACAGTAACCCAAAGCAATACAGCACAATTACAGATAGAGTGGAAGAAGTTCTACGTATGCTTGTGCAATACGTAGAACAATAGCGCATACTTTCACACGTGTTTTTCATATATATGTTCGATAGCCGTGCACTTCATTATGAAGGGATTCCCATTTTATAACTGTGTTTGTAACAATCCCACCAGACAGCTCTTTAATCACTGTTTATCGGCTGTTTTGGTTTTAAATCCGCTTTTAAGATTCATCTCACTCAGATTTAACTTGCTGCTGCTGTGGAATACGAAGATTGTCCGACTCAATATCTTCTAAGTCAACTCAAACTGAAAAAAGAATAAAACAAAATCAACTAGGAAAAAACATTGAAAAAACAACAAATAAAAGTGTAAAAGTCTAATTTTACAATATTACATATGACAAAAAAATCATAAAATGTGACAAAAATCTAAGACCTAATCCCTTAAAAGAAACTATTGTATTGTTTTAATGCAGATAAGGATCAGGCTGCAGAAACAAGGATAAATGGAATATAGGGGATTGATTGACCTAATGACGGAACCTAAAACAACTTACTGAACAAGAGGGAAAAAAACACACAAAGAGTTTGGGGACAACAGTGAAATATACCAACAAATTAAATACTGTGGTTGATGTAAATGTGTGACGGAGACCAGGTGAGTACAATAAGAACGGCTGAAGGAGAATCTAAGCAGGGAACCAAAGAAGGGTAGAACAAGTAAAGGTGAAACGCGGAAGAATCTGAACTAATACACAACAGAACACCTGGGCAAAATCCAGCAATGATAAATAAACTGAATGTGTCAAAAGGAATGTATTGAAACAGAAAATAAACTGAAATGAGACTCAAATAGACTCAATTAGGTCTGAGTGAAGTGAATTCATTTAACTAAACACCTAGCATACAGGAATACACCATAAAACTCAGCAACAATAAAGGAAATATTTATTAAATTACCTAAATAAAGACACAAGAAAGAACCAAAACAGAAATCCCAGAGATAATTTATAGATTATAATGATATATAGATTTTATATATAGCCTAAAGCTTCTTTTATATATTATATATTTTAATGTCTATCTTTTGATTTAAAAACCAGCATAAGTATACATTTTGCTGGGTTATTTTCATATATTTGTCTGTTGCACTTGTTGTGTTTTACATTCAATAAATCCCACAATGGGATTCCTGTTGACTTCAGTGAGTATTTGTGCTACAAGCTTGTTAAGGTGACGCAGAAAACGAGCGAATGCCACAGCAGGAATTGACCCTTAAATAGACCAAGCTGTGGCCAAGAGATTTTTCTGCTTTCTATTTACTGACTTACAGTCAGTAAGGAATTTGTGCCCAGAGTATAATCAGATGGAGGTGAAGTTGGTTGTGTGTGTGGTGTTTTTCAATGTTTTTATTATATCTGGTCCAAAAACAAGGAAACCTGATAAAGATTGAAAGGATATCTCCCCTGTGCCCAAGTAAAATTTTTAAATCGAATTTTGATGAAAGGTATGAAAGAGTCCAATAAAATAAAAATGTGTAAAAATCAGTATAAAACATGCTTAGAAGCAAAACAAGGGGAAAAAAGGAATTATTTGAAAATAATTAAAAAAACAATAATTATTACATGCTTATTTATTTTCTTTTATTGGTCCCCGATCAAATGAGGTAATATTAGCCAAGGACAACCCCAACTAAGTACAAAATATATATTTTAAATTATAGTTTTAATGGTTTAAAGGAAAGATGGTATCCAAACCAACCTGGAAACACAGATTTTGGTTTCTCGTATCTCAGTTTATGGGTGTAACTAAGGCTTCAGGTTTCTCACAGCGAACTACAGGGAGAGCCATTATCCACAAATGGACAAAATGGGGAACCTTCCTAGGAGTGTCTTGCCGAGCATTATCAACTCATCCAGGAGGTCTCACAAAAAACAAAAAAAAGCACAGAACAAGATCTAAAAGTACTGCGGGTCTTGTTTAAAGTCATGATTCAACAATATGATAGAGAGATTAGGGAAGGCTGGTATCAATGAGTGAGCTCCACAAACCAGAACTGCTGCTGACCCAAAAAAACACAAAGGCTCCTCTCATATTCACCAAAAAACAACTCTAGATGAGTTTTAAAACAGTGGGAAAATCTTTTGGGAACTGATAAGACAAAAGATTTTTTTCTTCAAACTTTTGCCCCTCTATCTTATCAGAGAAGGAAACAAAACTTTACTCATAGAAATAAATCTATATTGTTTGAATTCAAAATGTGCATTGTAACCCCAGCAGTCACTAAACAACAGTAAATAATTCCCACCGATTTCCAACTGTGATTTAATTCCCAAATCTGTCCTTTAAATTCTTAGGCAAACTGTATAGTAAGTGAGAACTCCTCTTGTTTTCCAAAGAATATATATATAAAATAAAACTGTTGGCACAAAAGACATCAAGCTGTATACTGCAGGAAAGCTGCCAAAGTCAAACTTTGTGTCGAAAATGTACAGAGAGAACATTATGCAACTTTAAGACATAAACATCCATGGCTAGGACTCCCTTAAGTGCTTGTTAGAAATGGAAAACCAATCTCCCAGTCCGTGCTGCACGCTGCCTCCGCCTCAGGGCTTGGACAGACAGGGAGATCTGACTTAATGCTGTGAAATTTGGCAAAGCTCACGCTGGGCACTTTAAAGTCAGTAAATGCGTTAAGAGTGACTCTACAGTAACTTCAGAAGCTAGAAGGGGAGAGGGTTCCTAAAGGGGTAAAGAAAAACTGGGGTCCGGTTAAAGAACAAGGAAACAAAGCTGACTCAGTTATACCAGGCGCCCTCCTCAGAGTCCCTTTGATTGGCTGGAAATGTAAAGGAGATTTCTCAGCAAAAGTTACCAAAGAGAGCAAAAATAATATCGATATTTTACGTGTTAACAGTGATAACATAAAAAATTTAAATCAGCTTAATGCTGCCTGAAATCAGAGAGACTTCAATGGAAATATTCTCTCATGACACACAGTTTCTCTTGCCTGTTAGAGCTCAAGCCACTCATATGACAACATGAACAGACAGGACATGTAAACTGATCTTATACCAGTGAAAATTAGGCGCTAATAAAACCTCTTTTCACTTAAGTTTATCTAGACATTATTTACCACCACCACCACCCCTATTAGCTGAAGTCAGATATTTCTCCATTTAGTCCAAACAAAGCCAACACATTGGGTTTTATGGAAGTCATTCTTCTGACTGTCATGAAAGCCGTTTTCGTGCCAAGTCTTGTCCCTGTGCTGCAGTGCAAATGGATGCAAATCAAATTCCTTCAAGTGATCCTCCTGGGAAAAATGACGGCTGCACAGAAGAGGCCGGCTATGTCTTTTCTGTCTTTTTTATTTTGTTCCCTTCACAGTGAAGAGTGTGTGCATGGTAGCTGGTGATAGAAACACACGGGTCCGTGGCTTTGAAAGGGATGATATTATGAAATCACACTGCAACAGGATTTCTACGGAAGCCAGCCAGCAGAAAGAAGAAAAAAAACGGCAGCACAGAGTAGAAATAAAAAGTCACAAAACCAGAACCTTCAACAGGAATAAAAAACCTACATAGAAATAAGAATCGGAAAACTTGCGCGCGTTGTAAATGTCTGAAAGTTTTGAAGTAAATGATTACTTACTTAACAAAATGACGACGAGGAGATGTTTCCTGCTAAAATCCATGCTTGTCCAGTCTTTGGGCTTCAGGTTGATCCGGTCCCGCATCAGAGCGCCTGGACGCGCCGCAGCACACGCACACATGCGCGCTCCTCCGGACTGTGGAGGTATTCCTCCACACTGCGCACTGTTGCCTTTACGGAGTCCAGTGATGCTGATGCTGCAGCTGCAGTGACGACAGACTCTCCCTCCTCTCTGTTAGTCATCCCTCCTGAGGGGCATCTTCGGTCCCGGTGATGATCTGGTGTCTCTTAAAGGTTCGGTCAGGATGTGCCCTCTGGTGCGGCTTCTGCTCTCTGGGATCATAAAACTAATGTGGACGATAATCGTAATGAGGAAATGATCTAAAAACAGCCTAGAGGGATTATATTGACAGTGTCTCCTTTATTTTGATCGTTGTTGGAATATCCCATAAAAAAAAAACTGTGCTTTTTATGTGACTTCTAAATAAAGCTCTTATATAACCTCTTGATAAGAGTTTAAAGTTTAAATGCTGCAGCAGGCACAGGTCCTGCTGGGATAGAGAAAGCAGCAGCTTTCCCACAAAATCTGTTTGCTAAAGAAAGAAAACAGGAAGTTTTTCTCGACATATTAAAAAGAAAAATGAAGACACTACAGACAAAGACTGTTATTTTCAAAATACAACCACTTCAATTTGATAAAAGTCATATGAATTTTATTAGTTAGAAGATAGCAATGCCAACCCCAAATACCACTTCTGAAATATATAGAAAACCAAAAGGGCCAAAATAAATAGTAATGATGATGAATAAAAAGGTATTTAATGGATAGATACTGTAGGTATATTCTTAATATTTAACATAAATCTATCTATTTATCTATCAGTTATGGAAACAAAATATATATTTAAATCAATAATTTTTCTGTAATCAATAATTAAAAAATACATATTTCCTTTTTTTTATGTATTTTTAGTGCTGCTTTCACACAGAGTGTGTTTAGATCGTTAAGAGCATCTGATTATTATGAAAAGTCTGTATGAATCTAGTGCTGATACTGACCCTCGACAGCACAGCTTCTAGAGTAGGAGGTGAAAATCACCAAACTCTGGAGGCAGTCTTTTTTCTGGTGGATCCTGACACGGCGTTGAGGCAGTCGACAACGACGTTCTCTTACTTTCATCGGCCGTTGTACAAAAAGAAAGCTGATGAGACCGGAAGTGAGGAAGCGTTTGACTCTAGATCGTAGCTATGAAATGTCGTCTGTGAAGACCAAGAGACAGTCAGTTTCTTGTACACCTGCTGGTTTTCATGACATAAAACGATTAGTGTTGCTGCATGTTATGTTGCACTTTGAGCATGCTGACTGGTAACACTTTGGTTGTTCTGTTGTGGTTTGTATTGTACCTTTACATACCAATGTCTTCATTTCTGCTTAATTATGCATTTTCTCTCAGTTACTACAGTAGGTTTAGATCTTGCTTAGCGACACTGTGTTTTTTTTTATTATTCTCACCTTGTGTCCATTTTTACAGTCAGCTTATTTGCTTCCTTGCCACATCCTTTCATTTTGCCCTTTTCGTTCCATCCCTTGTTTGTCTTTCCAGCTGTTCCTTCCCTTGCCTTTTTGTGTACCTTGTTCTCCTTCATGACCGTGACTGAATCCGCGACGCTCCTATCTTGGATTCACTAACTTTATGAAGTGTCCATCGCAATCCTAACACTGTAATTAAATAGAACTGAGACGGATCCTTAGATTAATATGCATAAAATGTAAAATGATCTCCACGCTGTATGTCTTCTGTCCAAACCTGAGCTCAGAGGTGCGTGATCTTCTCAAAGATCACAAAACTGAAGCAGAAGGTACGTTTATTGTCACTGGCTTAGAATAAAGCATCAATAAACGGAATAGGAAACAGCACAACTGATATTTCTTTCTGCTTCCTAATTATTTGACTTTTTGTTCCTTCTTGATCAATCTGTGTTTTCCTCTTAATAATTGCTCAAATAAAACACTCCACCTGAAAAAAGATGTGGCATAAAGAGAAAAAAAAAAGAAAAAGAAAGAATGAGTTCATTTGGAATCTTGTGATTTTGGAGTTTTGTGTGTCTTTTCTTTTTTTGTGGTTATTTAGTTTTTGTTTTTATGTTGTTTGTTTTGTTTTTTTATGCTGTGGGACGGAGCAAAATCTTTTAGAGTTATATAAGAAACAGCAACTGATAAGTGACAAAAAACTTTCTGCCATACAATTCTTTTATTATTTTTTTACGCTTATTTGATTAGCTTTTATTTTGAGATGGAAAATTCTCCCAACAATTTTCTTCCCTTTAAACAAAACTGCTGATGATCTTCAAACTTGTTGGCTGCGAAATGACATTATCACAGCGTATAGTGATACCTTTTTTATTATTATTATTATTATGCACAATATTTTATTTTTCCACGAGGATGAAGAGAGAATGCTATTCTCCATCTTTAAATCATGTTTTTTACTTTGGTTCACAGGAAACTGAAATCACAAAGCCTTAGATATTTCCAACCCCTTCTAAGGCTTTCTAAGGCTTTCCTTAGACATTTCACCACCCCCAGGGCCGATCATTACAGAATCCAAGACCAGCAGCGCCCAGGCTAAGGATGCATGGACAGAGTATCGAGCCTAACCGACCCAGCTTCACCACCACCAACCACTGTGCAAGGCTGGACCCAGTCTCCAGCATCCACCAGCCTCCAGCCGCTGGACCACCCGGCAGGACCCCTCAAAGCAACCAACATGGCAGCCATCAGCTGGAGCCCAAAAGGACCTAGGCAGGGTGGTAACATTTATGAGCTAACGCCTGCAAGAAAACCTGAACTGCCCCCGTGGCCTATGGCCCCCTCCACACATCCCTGGGAGTTATACCCCACCTTGCATGAGCTCCCCACTGTTGGCTTGGCTCGAGCTCCTACACAAACACCAGCCACACCAAAGAGGGCCGAGCCCCCATCCCACAGTTTTTGCACAGTTACAACAGAGTCTTACAAACCTGAAGCCCAAGGATAACAATCTGATTTACTTTTAAATGACATTTTGAGCAATTAAACAGATGCCCTACAAAACATGAGCATACATGAAATTTACAGAACACAACCGAACAGATAGCATCGCCAGGTTTCTTATGCTCATTATCCTTTAACAAAAAAGATGTGGTTGTTTATTGTGTTTTTTGTTATTTTGACCTTTAGAGATAATTCAATTCACATAATTCTCCTAATTAAACTGCTTGCATAATTTTTAAATGTTTGTTTATGGAAAAAAACATGGAATAAAGTCAGTGACTCTTATAAAATCTGAAACATGCATAAAAATGTATTTTTTCTTCGAGGTTGATTTATTTTTATTGCCAAACTTTAAGTACATGCACAAAAGAAAATACAATCTCTCAAACATCTGCAGAAAATAATACTACATTCCCATAAAAAAAAGTTAAAAGGTTTTTAAATTATTCCTTTTTTCAAAAAATGCTCTTTAAATATAACAAAAGCAGTTTTCTTAGCGGTGAAAATGCAATAAACCAAGTGCGTTCTGCTAGGACCAAAGAATCTCCGGAAAGATCGATGACAGTGTGTCCTCGTGTGTCCATCTAAGACAAACATTGCATTACTCAAGCCTGCCGGGTGGTTTCAGAGTTTTTAATGGGCCACATCTGATAATCCCCAAGAACAATGAAGTTTGGTTTTCTTGTCGTCCCATTTAGCACGTTTTGGATGTATTACACAGAAACTTGATACGTGTCTGTGGAAAAGCCTCTGGCCAGTAACAGAAAGCTGTCATTCGCCAAGAACAAGAAAAAAAACCCAAAGATTTTTAAATGAATAGTTTTGGCAGTTTCATGGTTATCAATAAAATGTTACATATTTAGTTTTATTTCGCATCGGTTGTCCTGCCCGTAGGTCGGAGTGCTGCGTAAGTTATTTCTAATTGTAAAACTGCAATGTGTTGATTCTCTTCTCAGTAAAAATCCACATTCTCTTAGGGGAAAATCTAATATATTTTACATTTGAAAAATCGGATTTGAAAAACGTTTAACTTTCAGAATTTACATGTGGTTCCCGTTTACCACGTATAGGACACATCTTCACATTCAAACTATTTCAAGTATCATCTGTTTTATTTCTCACATGCGTAAAAATGCGGAAATATGTGTTACACACATGCATAACATCTGGAAATAATCTGATCCACATGTGATACAATGTGGAGTTACATGAGTGCAACATGTAACTCCACATATTAAACACATGTGCATCACATATTTCCATACGTGTATTATATTTCCGATGCACTTGTGCATCACATGTAAAAATGTGTGACACATCTCATACACATGAATACACATGTGGAAATATGTAATGTGCATTCGTTTAATCCAATAAAATATATGTATCACATGTGCATAAAATATTTCTAATTGTGTTACATGTGGTAGTATGTGGTGCACATGTGTATCAAATGTGTAAGTAGTAGATTATATTTATGTATCACATGTAGAATTTCCTAATGCACATTTGTATCGCATGTGAAATTATGTGATGCAACATGTGTATCAAATGTGAAAATATATGATGCACGGGTGATGCATGCGTGTAATAAATTTTTCTACATAATGAACACATCACAAATTTCCACATCTATTACATGTGTAAACATGTAAAATACATTTATCGAATACCAACATTTGTGATGCACATGTCATACATGTAATAAACTTTATGGAAATCTGTGATACACATGTACCACATGTGCACCACATATTTTCATGTGAATTACATGTGGAAATATTTAATGCACATGGGATTCAAAATGTAAAACACATCACATATTGCTACATGTGTGTTAAGTGTGTAAGTATGTAATACACATTTATTAAATGTCAAAATGTGTGATGCACATGTAAAACACCTATGGAAATATTTGACACAAAAGTATCACATATGCACTTCCTATACTTAACATGTATTACATGTGGAAATATGCGATGAACATGTCATATTTGTGTGTATTACATATTAAGCAAGCGTGGATCATGTTTCCACATGTGTTTTACATGTGGAAATATCTGATGCACATGTATATCCCATATGTGTCCCTCTAAGATCCTCTAATATCCAGACAGGCTCATAGGAGAGTAGCTGCTTCTCCGAACTAAGAGGAGCCAGTAGAAGGGCACCAAGCACCTGGTTAGGATGAATACTTGAAACTTTCCTGTTGATGTGTTCCAGGAGGGACTCTGTTTCTTATCTGGCCTGAGAACGCTTCGGGATTCCTTTGGAGGAGCTTACCCAAATGTCTGCTTAGGTTGCTGCCTCCGTGAACCGAGCATGGATGAGCACAAGACAGTAAATGGATGGATAGAAATAAAAAAAATGTGAAAACACAGTTGTTCATTTAGATCCAGATGTTGTGATTCTTTTGTGACTTACAATCTCTTTAAACTTTACAATAAGAATCACTAAACCAATCACTTTTAAACTACTGCTGGTCAAGAGACAGATGTATTGACATATGTTATCTTGCAACAGCGAACAAACAGTGCACCTCGAAGCCAGCAGGAAATAACTTGCTCTTGATGTCTGATCTAATAAAATGGAAGAACATCCAGGCCTTTCAGGAAGAAATTTCAAAACCATGCATGTATCTTAATCTTAAGAAGAGTTATCCCATTTCATGTTTCTTGGGCATTGCCGGACTTTGTTGGTTAGAGACAAAGACATCTGCCAGATTTCAACCAGCTGTTCAGAAAAAGGAGCATTAAAGGCGTCCACGAGAAAATGGGACAAAGGAAATCTGGTTTTCCTCCTTCACTTTTTCACGTAATGTATCTGCTCTTTACATTGCTCAACAGAACAGTTAATACTGAGAAGATCAGATAAAAAATCCAGTAGGCGTTTCTAAGGCACCATATGTGCAGTAATATAGATCCAATTTCTTTTTTTGTTTTGAGAACTGCAGTTGCCTAAATTCCTTCGGGAACTTGAACATGGCTGTGGGGACAGATTGTAGAGAAGAAATAGTTGAAATGTCAATGAAAATTTGACATATGAAGTTATGTTCCAGCATTCTTGTCCAGCACAGGAAATGTTGGCCTCGGGATGTTTAAGCCTCAGACAAGACCTTTTTTCCATATGGCAAAACAATTTTTAAAATTGCTGGAGCTATTGTTACAGACCCCAGTGTAGAAACACAGATATATTGAATGACTGATTCACCAAAGATCCCAAAATCTGCAAACTGCATTGTACAGTTTGTGCTAGTAGTCGGTATGCAAAAAAATGTATTTGACCAACTGTGTGAGTTTATCAGACATATTGTATTTATGAAGTGTTCAAGCCAGTGGATGGAAATATGTTAATAAATCTGTTTATTAGATCTCTTGGAGCCAGTAAGGGATTATATGAACTGCACAACAAGGAAAGGGTAGAGAGGAACAGCAGACAGAGATTGGCAGTCAGTGGGAACGACAAGTAGCAGAGGGACTCGGAAGGATACAAGAATAAGGAACAAAGTGGTGAACAACGGGGAGACTGGCACGAAGCAAGGAGGGAACATAATGGAAGAATTGAGCTGTGAGTAGAGTAAGGAAGACTGGAGAACTAGCTGAGGGAGAACAACTCAGAACAGTAACACTTAGATAAAACATGACAAACCCTGAGACCCTGAGAGAAAGGTAATTCAGCCTGTACGACATGTGTTTCTTTGTTCATACAAAAAAACAAAAGATTGTAGAAAAAATGTCACCAGACATATCGTTAGAAATGGAAATAACTGGACTGTAAGCAGTTTGGGTTGGAGTTTGTTGGAAGCAGTGATGGAAAGAAGGATGTATTATAACACTCCTTTGTGCAGCTAGGATGCAGCAGTCTGTCACTGAAGGAGCTCACCAGTTCAACAATAGCTTTCTACGTGGATGCAAGGCATTTTCCAGCGGCAATGGTATTCTAGTCAGTGTTCTTCTGTTTCATATCACCTGCACCGGGTCAAGGGAGCTTCCTACAACACAAATATTTGTCCTACTCTCAACACAAAGCAGTTGAAACCACCTTGACATCCATGCACATTCATGAAGGCAATAGCAACGTTGTTTCTACCTTGTGTATTTTGATCATGGTTGTGGGCCCCCTTTTTGTAATGATTAAATATATATATGATCCATGTCAAAAGCCATCACTAAATGCTATTTTTACTGCAATGTCAGAATAGATTTGAAACATTTTTTTAAATCTGTCCAGCCAACCAAGTCTTTCACTCATCTCTGAGACTCTGAGGCACTTGAATATTAGAACAAACTACGTAATATCCAACTTCTAAAGAGAGGAGTGTTAAAAATGTATCGACAGGAACAAAGAAGAAAAGAAGGGGAAAACCAGAGATCACAGAATTAGAAAAACTCAAAAAGGTAACATCTGGTAAAAATTAAGTAATAATATGGTGAGGGCACAGAAACAAAGAAAGATCTTGTCTAGAGCCTGGAGACAATTTATATCTATAAGTGATATCAAAGAGGTGACAGCCAGAACACTGGTCTGTTACCCTGAGGGAAATCACATATTTTGTGAGAAAGCCCTTTTTATTCCTTTAATTTAATTAAGTGAACTGAAATTGATACTTTTATTACAGCTGTTTCCTAAGTTGGGATATGTTTAGAGTAACATATGTCACATTGGCGTAATCATAGGTAAACTTTAGCATCGTTTTTTTCCATTTATTCAAAATCTTCCTTAATATGGGCGGCAAAAAAACAAAAAAATAAAAGAGAGAAAGACAAAGGTTACTCTTCATGCTACCCATATTAACCACATAAAACAAATATTAAAGTTCAAACAAATAGAAAACCTTTTTTCTTAGATTCAATAGAGTAAGACAGTTTTACCAAAGTCAATCTAGAAAAATGTTAAAGAGGGTTCTTGTTTTAAAAAGAAAGCAATCAATAACCCCTTCCTTCCTTTAACTGTGAAGTAAGAGAGGAGCCATGTGTCTTCAGATCAGACACAAATGTCTTCAGACGCCTAAGTCAAACATTAAAGAACAATTGTAATAAATTAAACGGATCCCCAATGATCATGATGGAAACACAAGATCCTTAGAGTTGGACTTGACAGTGACAAATGACACTGAAATACATAATAGAATAATTCTTTATGCCATGACTTGCCAAGGTGTTTGAAATATTGTTTTGGTTTATAGAACTGATAGTGCTTCAGATTATTATACCTCCAATTCCAAGACATCCCAAAGGTGTTTTATTCTTTACCTCTTAATTGTTTCACACCCTCTTGAACTCTTTTTTTTTTTTACGTTTTGTTCAACTTTCCCTTAAGGTACCTGTCATCATTAAGCATTGAGATGGAGTTTACCAGACCGGCGCAGAAAGGACAAAAGTAAAATCATTTGCTAAAGGACTTTTCATTGATCAAGAACGAACGGTTTGAGGTTGAGATTCGATCGTACTTCCGACCATGAACAATGCCAACCAGCGATCTGGTCACATTATTCATGATGGTTTAAGCCTACTGGGAATACCCAATCAAAATATGTGTACACAGTGCTAATGAAGGAATGGAAAGGGTCAGCATCAATGTTCAGATCCGCTGTGGTGTTTAATTAGTGTTCAACGATCACTAAGAGGCTCAACGTGTGCCAAATATGCCCACTTGTATCATTATACCAGCAGCAGCCTAAACAATTGAGGCTGATACTAATTTTGATTCTGTTACAGATCCTGAGTGAGTTTTAATCTTAGTTTGCTCCTCATATTTAACTGGAATTAAACTTGTTGTTTTTTCTGCTACTGTACTTTGAATATTCACATGTTTTGGTTTTGTACCGGTATTCTACATACCCAGGTTTTAATCTAAAGCCACATGAAATCAAAACCATTGTTGCTAGTCCAAAAAAACGGATTTGTGGAATGGTTCCTTTTTACTGATTTTTTCTCATAAATAAGTAGGTTTAGTCAACTAGCAGTGCATAAACCACGATCCAGACAATCCAGTGTGTAATTCCACGAGACAAGCTTCACTAGTACAGGAACAACCAGGGCTGGAAAGGGAGAAAAAATTGGCACAGGCATTCTTGATCCCCAAAGTATTGATGGGAAAAAGATAAAGCCTATAAAGGAAAGCAATTATCTTGTCTTGTTGGTGCATATATACTTATGCTAAATCCATAAAAACTTACATGAACCAGGAAAAATGTAATAAATGCCATCTATTTAATAGTAAAAGTAGCATGGACAAATACCGTGCTAATGTTATATAATAGGTACAAGTTTAAGGCTGAGAAATTAGTTTAATAATACGTTTTTAAATAAAACAGTAGTATGCCCGCTTAAAAAATGTAATCTTGTCAAGAGTTTGCTAATAAATGTTAGGGGATAAGAATAATTGACAACATATAGAATAGTGAGGATATTTACATACAAAAAATAAGTGCATAAAATGTGTTTCTTTTCATTTTATTTTAAAGAGGAGCATCGCACCTGGTAAATATAGTTTTGCTTCAATGTAAATTATATCTCCAAGTCTAAAAGGGTTTATAGGAAATAGCCAAATTGGTTACCACTTGGTTTCACATCAACATTTTTGCTCCGTTCAACTACCTAACTACTAAATATTAGATTTAAGAAAATAAGTCAATAAAAAAAGCTACTGGAACGTTAAGATCAAACTTCTTGAAAAAGCCACCTAATTAATGACTTCTCTGCGCCATTTTAACAGGGAACGGTTGGTTTTGTGCAGATGTTACATCACACACTTGACCGAACCTCTTAAGGACCTCTTAAAATCCCAGCTGTTGGCCACTTCCTGACCAGAGTTATTGTTTGCAGTTCGATCTGAAGATTTAAGCTCAAAGAGAACAAAACACCACTGGATCTGAAAGCTCAAAGACTGGCAAGCGATGTCATGACCCAAGACGAAGAGCACATAAGGGATGCCGGGGTTGTTCCTATAGCAGCACCTGTTGCGCTCTGCACCAAGCAGACAAAGGAGTAGAAAAAAAGAAAATTGTGCACTTTTACCCAGGTCAAAATAAGCACAAAATTGCATTAAAGGTGAGCTTGAAGGTATTTGTATCACAAAGATGAAACTGATAAGAAATAGACAGATGTGGTCCTCTTAAGGAGGACTTGATGTTGAAAATACCTTCGATTTTCTTTTTAAAATCTGAGAAGTCTGAAGGTATCTGAAAATAGGTGGTCAAATTTAGAGTTGACTAAGAATAATGAAAAAAACACATGTAATAATGCAGTTGTAATTAAGTGTGTATTTGTTTAGCTATTCTAGGTAGGACTTTCTCTGGCTAATAAGAAAATAAATACTTTATTCATCCCCGAGGGAAAGTGAGATATTTACAATACATGCATCCAGACCGACATCGCAACACAATACATGGGAGGACAGGTGACTGAGGCTATGCATCCATTCAGGCACTGCACTTTCATTAGGAGAAGGATGCCATATTAGGTAAGAGAAAAAATGAATTTTAAACTTTTTACTTTGCAGGACTCCAGGTTTTAGATTGCAAAGGGAAAAAAATCTCTGCACAAAAAGCAACACAGAGAGACAAAATAAGAAAAAACATCCTTCAGTTTTTACTAGCTCTCTGTAGACTGGTGGCCTTAATGGGGGTCAAAGCTTAGTTCTAATGTGATGACCCACTCTTTCAGGGTTAAGGGTCAGGTTTAGAGGTATGTTGTAAATTATTTCTTTGAAGCTCAGTTAGATTTGATGGATCAATAAATATTCAATTAAATATTTGTCAATCAAAATTATTCCATTGTAGGTCCAACTCCATATTTAGAGAGATTATTATGCTTGGAGGTGAATCTCCACCTCAGCATTTTTACAAGCTGTGGTCCAGGATTTAGCTCCATCCATCTTCTCATGCACTCTAATTACATTCCAACATCTCAAAGTCAACAGTCTCTGTTTACATATAAGGGGATTTAGTTCCCATTTGGTGACCATGGCAAGTGGTTCTGGTTGGGTTGACAAAGCCTAAATTAAGGTGTTCACGAAAATATAATGTTTTTGTTCAGCTCAACATGCCATCTGCTTTCATAAGACATACATAAGACATCCCTGGAAAAAAAAAAGGTGAGAAACATTTGATCGTAGATGCCAAATGATGAAACCAGAGACAGATCTGAAAGCCACTCAGTCTGTAAACAACCGGTCCTTTATTCAGTTCCTCTTCAAAACTGCAGCCACTGTTGGATGAAACATTCAACAATAAACCTACATATGATGCAGACACGAACAATCGCTCTGTGTCTTCAAGCTTTCCTTAATATTTACTGAAGGGCCCATTTGAGAGTTTCCTTTACGTCATGTTAAAACAGCGTTGGCTATCTCCCACAATAAACCAGCGCCTATTGACTGTGTTGCTGCTGGGTTGATGATTCAAATCCAGAGCAGCAGGAAACTCATGAGTTGTTATTCATAATTCACACAAAGCAATAAAATAAATATTGATAAATGAAGAAAGACGGCCCCTTCATGCTGTTCATTGAATGAATGAGCCCCCGCCTACTGTGAATGTTATATTAAAACAGATACTTAGAAGTTTTCACTCCAGCAGATTAGAACAGTTGTTTGCAGCTTTCACCTTTTTTTTAAAAGATGGCTGGATAATTCAGCCCAGATAGTTGCAGGCACCACAAGCTTGTTGTTGTTGTTGTTCTCAGGATAGAATCAGGATGCCAAAGATCATGAGACTTGAGGGCAAGCAGACCCAGACGGTAGTTGAATCTCTTTGGATTTGAACTATAAAAAGTAAACTTAATTTGAAGTGAATGTTTTTCAAGTACATTGCAAAATTATTTTTGCAATTTTAGTCCAACAGCAACAGCCATTGGGCAAGAAGCAGGGCACTTCCTGGAAGGTTGGCCTGTTCATCGCAAACGACCATGCACAATAAATCATACCTAAGAGCAATCGGTTAGACGTTACTCTTACCAAGGTTTGGTAATGGGATCCAGACCTCTGATTGAGAACCTTGGGGATGTGATGGAGAAGGTTTTGTACAGCTGTAAGACTCTGCCATCATCTCCCATACAAGACCTTGGTGAGAAACGAATGCAACACTGGACTGACAGGAGTCTCAAGATAACTTTAAAATAGTTTTATTGTCATTGCACAGTGTACAAGGAAATTCAGCAGCAATCCAACTGTGCTTTGGTCAAATACCAAGTAACGAGTTGAAAACAAATAAAAATTCTAGTACGAATGTATTAAAATATAGCCAGTAAATACAGATTATAAATATTATTATGGTGTGAGCCATCAATGCTGCCCTTCTGCTGGGGAACCTTTGACCAATAATCTGAAAGGTAGAAGAAAAACTTGAAATAAATGGATTTTTTCTTGATCAACTGTGAACAGTTTTAGAGCAAGATATTCTGCAGAAAAATCGTTCTGCTTTTTTTTAGGAAGGATCAATTGAAAAATGCAGGATTATTGGCACTGTTCAAACTAGAATTCACCTGTTGTATTCTAAATGTTCTATTCTTTTGTGCGTGTTTTAGCATAACTCTCCTTTTTTTTAGTTTTGTTTGTCTATCTACTTTAAATTTTTGCATGTGCAGTGTTGGTCTCTGAGCAGATGTTACTTTTTTGACGCAGCTGAATGTGAACCTTGTGTTTTCTAAATCAGACAGATCAATGCTCACAGAGGTTTGAGCTCTAGTGACATAATCGGGAGGTTATATGTCTGGGTGCAATCTTTGTTCTGAAGATGTACCAGGTGAATGTACAACCTAAATTGGTGACATAACATCTCGAGAATATGTATTTTAGATATATGGCCCAAAGATTTGCCGTAACTAGACAAAGATTTTCTTAACGTCTCTATTAACTTGTTGTTTTGTTGGCTGCAGAGTCCATGTTTATCAGACCCACAGCCCAGAATGCACTTCATGGTCGATAGTGGCTTTAACCCTGTTCGCTCGAGGCTGCTGACATAATTGCTGTAATTAAAATCAGGTCAGACGAGGCCTCTGACCTGTTAAAAAATCATTGTTTTACAACAAGCAACTCTGTTAATTACATCAATGGGATGGCAAGGAGGTAGTTTTTCTGCTTCACTGAGACAGATTTACCACAGTGGTGAGAGATGTAAAATGTGAAGCACTTATATACAATATATGCAATACAATAAATCTTTTAAACAAGATTCCTTATAAAGAGTCCACTGTTAGCAAACAGATTTATGTATAAATCAACACGGAAATTCAAAATCAGTCAAATTCCCGTCGTTATTACAGTTAAGAACAAGTTATCGTTCCCAAAAAGTCGACCTTACTGAACCAAAGAATTAAATTTCAAAAATTGGTTACTGATTTTAAAATGAATACTTTGCTTTTAACATGAAATAGGCTATTGTAAGATATCTTATAAAGATTTGGGTTATGAATCTGGAGGTATAAGAAATAAAACATATCCAAAAGTGAAGAAAACATTTGCCATATATTACAAATGAAGAACATCACCGAAAATCCTAAGCATCCTCTACACAATACTTCATGTTCATTGAGAGGATTATTCAAAAACCCTGTAATATGGATGGACACAGGAGACCCTTCCTCCCTAAAGCCAGCACTATTATGTACAACAACTCTACATTTGACTTAATCTTGGGATTAACAATATACTTTTGAATTGAACTGAAAACAACGCATGCAAAAACAGCATACATTTAGAGACAGTATTGATTGTTAAAACCAGCTCATCCACACCTAAAATCTTTTTTCTTTAATAATCCACAACATATCACCATCAATGACACCCCAAGTCAGTCATTTTTCACCAAATCAACATCAGTCTGCAAAATAAAACAGGACTGATATCAACAGCTGATTATTATATTTTATTTTTGTTAATCGAGTACTTACTCGGTCATTTTGATCGTGAGGCAGAGCTGTGCTGCATTGTGGGGATGCATCATCAGAGAAGCAGTTAGGGCAATGCAATTGTTTCTTAAGAGATTAAACAAAACGGTAGGGAAGTATATATAACATCTGTAAACATCAGTCAGCGTCAACACCAGCAAGATTAACATTTGACATGAATAGCGACCCATATTGTCCTACTGGTGCATCCCTATTCTTTTTCAATCTGAATCTGTTGAGGTTTGAAACATTTTAGATTTAGTATTTTGGAATATGTGGAGGATGTGAATGAGTTATATTTTTGTAATGATTATAAAATGACTTCAGTTGTTTCTTAAAGAATGAGCTAAAATGTAGTTTTTGTTTTTGTTTTTGTTTGATAGTTGCATTAGATTTGTAACAGGGAAAGAAATAGAGATTTATTTCCATTTGCTGGTGTAATGAGGCAATGAGAATATTAATGACCAGATGGTGGACGTGTCTGTCCTTCACCTCATCAAGCTCACACTTCTTTCCAGGAGTTGCCTTTAAAACATGGAATCAGCAAAAAACTACTGCTTAAGTGATCAAAGCTGGTTCTCCTGAATCAACATGATGTTGAGGAGATGTGTGTGTGTGTGTGTGTGTGTGTGTGTGTGTGTGTGTGTGTGTGTGTGTGTGTGTGTGTGTGTGTGTGTGTGTGTGTGTGTG
>JAVLVB010000569.1:3851023-3877522 GCA_032876305.1 Orestias chungarensis | reverse complement strand
TGTGTGTACGTGCAGGCTGCTGTGAAAAGCAGAGCTGGTAGTGACAACAATTTCACTGCGCAGTGTGTAAAAGTCTTAAAATAAATCCTTTGTTTTACACTGTATAACCCAAAAAAAAGAAAAAAAAGACATTTTGTTGTGTTAAAAGAATTACATACAAGTGCAGTTAAACCAACAAAAAAAGAACAAAGATTTCCTGTCAGATATGGATTTACAATTATTTTAACTAAATAAAGAAGTTTGTTTTTGGTAGGAAGTAAGAGTAACAAGAATGTTGCAAAAAATTAAATTGCTTATGGCCTCTTTAATATTTAATTGGTAAAACGTTTTGAGAACCGTGGCAACCAGACTGAAGGCTACCTCAATATAACCTTAATCTTTAGCTCCCTCAGAAGAATTTCGAGCAGGCGATACATGTTGTCAACATTTAAAGGTTGCTTCAAACCTAAATCTGGCAGTTGCACGAATAATTTCAGACTTAGCTGTACTTCGAGTCTGGAAAAGTACGCATTGTTGACAAGAAACAGGTGACATGATGAGAGAGGGATTGGCCTCATGCAACCACTTAACACTTTCTTCGTCTAATCTTAAAGGATTTATTCTGCAGAGTGGAAAAGCTTTGAAGCTGCAGTTGAAAGTTTGATGCCCACATCGAAGCTCTACTGTTGCACTGCCATCACTATTTCTTAGCACTTAATCATATTTAAACATAATTTTGCAAAATGAAATACTTTATTTATCACATGTTTTAAAATGAAAGCAGTGCTATCCGTGTGCGACGGGTGTTTTAGACTTCTCATCGGTTTCTTCTGCAGCGCAGTGCACAGAAAGACGGAAACAGAAACATCTTAGGTTTTCTGAAACAATCTTTAAATCAGTAATAAAGCATGCAGCTCTAAAGTTGGATGGTGAGTGTGCCTCTTTCTTTAGAGGTTTATTAAAGGAGGGCGGTTTTGTGTCTGCTCTAAATCTTCATCTAAACACACAGAAATGATAGTTTGGTCATATGAAGTAAATTTGAGTATTCCAGTATAAGAGATGCATCATTTACAATACGTGCTACATTTTATTTTATTTGGTAGCGATTCCAATTTTTTTTTCTTTTATAATTTAAAAGTTTCTAAATTCTCAAATGTAAAAAATATATGAGTCAATTCTAAAACAAGCTGCTTTGAAACTGTTTTTCTCACAGTGATCTCCTTCTTCCTCTCCTCTTCATTCCACATTGACCAACTCAAAAACAACAAACTTTTAGGGATTATCCGCAGAAACGATTAATTATGCAGTATGAAGCGCAGGGAACCCATCACTCTTGTACCGAGAACCAGGGAGGAAGTAGATGTGTTTGGTCTTGAAAATGAAACAAAACAGCTTCCTCTGTTCCGCTAACAAAAGCACCCTGCGCTCGGTGGGATTTATTAGCAGCACATCCATGCCTGTATTTAAAACAGGGGCCAACAGCCCTGCTGTAGCTGCGGTTATTAATGACCTGATGATAATAATATTGCAGGCCTCCTTCAGGGGCCTCTCTCCACTCAAACCAGTGACTCGAAGGACGATGCTTATTCTGAGGTAATTGATGGTTTCCTTGTTTCTGGCAAAGTCTTTTTAGAAGAAAAAAAAAGGGAATCTAATAAGATCACAAGACAAGAGCTTTTTCCGACCAAAGATTGAACACTTTCACCTGTTCAATTTCGTCTCTTCAAGACCTGAAATGGCCTTGGAGGATAAAACTTAATTAGACTCTGTACGGATGTACACTTCTTCTCACTGACTGAAACTTTTTTTTTTTAACTATTGTTGTTTTAGGTCAGTTGGAATTGTTTTTTTTGGGTTTTTTTTAACTTAATACACCAATAAAGAGAGAAACAATAAATCAGAGAGTAATTTGTCAATGTCATCACAATCAGATGTTTTAATGCAGAATAGTTATTATCTCTCTAAACAATTAAAAGAAACTAAGAAGATGATGATGCCATGGTTTTGGATACTTCTGATAGGTTTATTGACACATATTAAGTTATTTGAAGGGCTGTGACTGTATTTTACGGCCACACCAGGAAAACACTCCTTTTAAGTTTGACACATTGGGAAAACCAAAAGAAATCAGAGAGAATTGTGGAGTTCCAGAAGTCTGGTTTATCCTTGGGAACAATTTATAGATGCTTGAACTTCCTGCATTTTGTTATTAAAGAAACACAAAGTAACTTTTCCACCTTCATAAAGTATTTTCATAACTTTTGTGATCATACGTCACCTTACATCTCGTTGAGTGACTCCTCTGTCATGGACTGAGGGAGACCGTATCGCTGTAATCGGCACAAAGCAACTTTGAGGAGGGTGGCAGGAATCCTGCAAAGCAAAATAACTACAAATGTTCTGACAGCTTTACGGCATACGTCACTTCACCCGTTTCTTATCTTCAACATCATCATCTGACATTGTTTCACCACAATAGTGGTTCATCACCTCATCACTATTCATCCTTCACTCAGACACTGGAAACAGAAATGCACTTCGATCCAACTGCAGGCGACCGGGAGATCAGGATTTTACTACTCTATGCGCTGGTGCTCATGGGAAATTCTGTCTTCCTTCAGGCAAAACACAACCGCTTTTGTCCACTGAGGCGCCAAAATTGACCAAAACTGGAACTTTGTGGCTTTAAACACATCTCCAGGTTTGCCTCTATCTTTCTTATGTTAGGTAAACCAAAATCAGAAACTCCCACAGCCATCAATATTTAATCTGGACCTACCTTCCCAGATTGTCGAAGAGCGCAGTAATCATAGTTCAGGTGAACTTCTGGATTAATTTTTCTGGAATTTCTAAAGTTGAAAAAAAAATGTTGGTTATCATAACTCGTCTAAAAGAGGAAACACTTTGTCAAACAACAATAACATCTGCTTACCTGCAAGAGGAACATTTAAAATGTTATTTGCTGACCAAGCCAAGAACTTTCCCTATTATATCCTCATATCCCATATTTTTTATTTGTAGTGTTTTTTTTAAAAACATATTGTTTGATGTTGCCTTCCAACATCTGTTATTTCTTTTTACCATTTTTTTTCTGTCCAAAAAAAGCTCAGTATTCTTTTCTGCTCACTTGTTCCAATTTCATGGCTCATTTTTAACAAGACCATAGAAAAAAACAAATAAACAAGAGAAATAATTAGAACCAAATGGGTCCAAGTCTAACAAAACACAGATGTACTGCAACATGAAAATTATTAAAACCAAATTTAAACCAAATGGATTTGTTGACGGCCCCTCGTACCGTGGGGACCGATGTCCTTTTCTTCATTACACAATACAAATATGCAGAAGCTTTCTCAATGGCAGACCTAATAAAAAGCAAGGAAAACAGCTCGGCTGTGATAGACCAACAAGTCCTAAGAGCTGTCGTGGTTCAGGGCTACAATGTGGAAAAATAAGTGTCACTCCACTCAAACACGCAAACAAACAAATGTCGGGATCTTTACTTAAGTCATCTCATAAAGAATTCTCATCCTGCAAACGTTCCAACATAATCAATAAACTGTGTCTGTGTGTTTCACATCACACGGTGTCACACGGTATGTAAGAGATAATGATTAACATTAAGTGGCTGTTTCAATCGATCACTCCAGTATTGATGTTTTTAATGGATTTATAAGAACATCCATACACTCACTGACCCACACATTAAAACAAACACTCAAAGGGGTTGTTCTAATTAAAAGCATGTGCCGACTCATTCAGGCTAACCTTCTGCCTAATCTGACATCCTCATTAAAGGTTAATGTCTGTAATGGAAAAAAAATTCAAAAAAATCATGTAGATTTCAGCCGTTTTTCCATTCAAGTGGACATTAATGTGCTTTAGTGCTCTAATGGATCGCATATGCGGGTTAAGTCGTCAATGTTTGACACATCAGAGCTACGTGACTCACATTAAAGTTGTTGTGTTGCCGTAGTGCAATTGAGGTTTTAACAAAAGAAATACTTCTAAGTGTAACAAATTGAAATCACGAATAAGATACTTAGAAAACTAACATTTTAACATTGTCCAACCTGGCTCTGTTTAGCCAATGAAAGCTCTGTTTATTTGCTGTTGCAGTGTAAAAATCAAAAGCAATAGTTTAATATTTAAGGCAGAGAGGTGTGTGTTTTTACAAGTCAAGTTTCTTTTCTTTTTTTGTCCAGACACCTGAAGGTGTCACATTAATCTATCCAAAATCTCCACAACAATTAATTTTGGTACACACCAAATAAATGTGTTGCTGGTCCAAAATGTGACAACAAAAGAGGCGAAGACCTTGTGAGGATGCTGTTTTAAGCAGGTAGAAACCACAAGTTTCTGTAATTAAACACGTTTTGTACCAACTTGGGCTGAGATGCCACGCAGAGAGGTGGAAGCCAATACTTAAAAAAAATCTGATTACAGATTAAAAATGCAGTCAGGGAGGAAAACATAATTTGTTACAACCTGTGGTCTAAGGAAAATGGGGTTAAAAGTGATCTAAACATGATAGTGCACTTCTTATATTAGCTGGTGACATGTGTAAAGTAGGATACAGCATCTATAAATTACTGGAGACATCAGAATCAGATGCTTTTTTGCAGAGTACATTGTTGGACATACAGGAAATTTGTTTTGCCATAGTTGGTGCATAAGAAAATCGCGAAAATATGCATATGAAAAAGTATGAGGACCAAGTAATAACTTAACAAAGTCTAACTATAAATATATGTACATAAGTATTGGAGTAAAAAATAAAACAGTGAGAAAGAAAGAGCAGTATACATCAATGTGCATTAATTGTCTAATTTTGACATTATTGTAACAAACACAGTAGCTATAAAAGAAAAAGCTTGAAGACAAAGTAGTTACAAATATGCAATGACCCCCATGTATACCTTTAAATTAGTTAGAAAGTGGCCAATGTAAAATGAAATCCATGTTTTGGAGTCACAGTCACAAAGATGTGATCTCAATAGAACATTTTTGTTGCCATAGTTTGTACAAACCAGGCTCAGTGACACAAAAAACTGGAAGACGATTTCTGCAAACGTATAGAAAACTTTTGTAACGTGACCCAACATGTTTGGCCCAAGTCATATAAATAAATGTATCAAAAACATTTACAATAACTGTTATTACATTTTGTAACTAGACAAGATTTTGGTAAACCTAACCAAACTAAAAGATTCAATAATTATTTGTTTTATTTATCATCTATTCATTTAACTCTATTTATACTGTTATCAAGCAATCTTTATGAACTTAGAGCATTCATGGCATTTGCAAATATGGAACAGATAATACGGTTTAAGAAGTAAAGAGGTAGTTTGGTAAGCAGGATTTTTATTAAAAAAACACAGAAAAACAACTTAGAGCACTGAAAACAACAAAAAATAATATATTCGGTGACACAACAAACTATTACTTTAAAGGAACCTGTCCAAAGACTCAAACGAGGAGCGTAAAATAAACCAACATAAGGGATAAAACTGAAATGACACGCAAAAAAAAATGGAATAAAAGTTCACAAAAAGAAGCACAAATGAAACTAAATGACCAAAATAAATGAAGATCATAACAGCTGTTGGCATTTTGTGTATCGTAATTGCATTTTTTTTTTTTCCAATAACTCCAATTACCGAAATCTAGCACAACAATAACACTATAACTATAATATTTCCCTTATGTTGGATTTTAGGTTGCATATTCTGTATTTATATGTGGAGGCAAACATTACAATCTGGGCAAAATTATGTTTTTTGTGTTTACAGGTCCAACATGGGGCCTCTGAGGTTATAACAGATGTCTTAAATCCATCTGGCACCTCAGAAGCACACACACCTTCGATCTGAACTCTCACCTACACAACTGCCTTTTATCACAATAATCAACGTACCAACGTAGAACGAGAGATTTAGCCATAGAATCTCTCATTCACATCTGTGATGTTCGGATACATGAAACACATTTCTGACAGCAAAAACTCAAGTGTTGTGTGTTACAGGGACATAACTCAATAAGAAAGGTTGATTCTGTGCAGGGTTGCTGTTTAACCTGGCAAACTTTTACCCTAGCAACTGATCCTGTGAGTTGGTCTAAAATGTTCTATATTAAAGAAAACAGCATTAACAGTAGCTTGAGGCTACGCAGCTAATAAAATAAAAATAGAATGGGATCCAAAACTGAAGAGAAAGGCTGGGAGCCTAGGAGTTTCACAACATTGTTGTTCACATACCAAAGCTTAGTGATATAGTGTTTATGGTTAAAAGCTGGAAAACTTTTATCCATCCTTTTAGATGAACAAGAAATCAAGTTACTAAGAATAATACAAACGTCATCCCTTCTGATGTCAAAGCATCGCTCTTCTTTGCTTTAGGGGACTTTATTTTGTTTAAACTAACCAAAATTACACTTGGTTAGCGTCAGACAACAGCCCTTCACAATTAGAGAATGTCTCTGAAACACGGGGAAGCATTTAGCAGCAATAGAGCCGGATATTTCCCTCAGGAGCTGGAGAGCTCTAATCAGAGGTAAAATGAGACTGTGTGTTGGACGTACATGCGCCAGGCGCCCAGAGGAAAATCTCTAAATGAATGCTAATTTCCCTCCATGACAGCTGGATGACTAATCAGACGCTGCTGAACCTCAATATCAAGCACAACTGGATTGTCAGGAACATAACTACTAGAAGATCTTTATCACTCGGTAAAAAAAAGCAACAAATTGTTGCTCAAATTGTTGGAGCAGCTGTTAAATGCCCCACTGCAGAAGATAAACCACTTCAAGCAGACAGATCAGTCGCAGATTCCTCTTGATATGGGAAATAAATTATCTGTTGACACTAGAACTTGTTGTTTTAAATGCAAAAATGCCACATGATGATGCCACTGGGAATGTCACATAAGTAAAACTAGACTTTCCAACTTCTTTGTGATAGCAAATAGATTCACTATGGAGAAAAAAACACTTACTTTTGTAAGATTCTCCATTAAACTGGATCCTATCTGTGTATTTCAGTAAGCACATGGGAGTACGATAAGACACATCAATCGATCAATCAAATCAAACATACTTTATTTATCCAAATAGGAAATTAAAACTAGGTTGCAACATCTTGCTGTGAAGGAACCTGAGCGGGGAAACCCGAGGGGAGGTGACCAAACATTTAAACCAATTAGAAATAACTTGAAATTAAAGCACAGGGAAAAAACTAAGTGTGGATTTACGTTATGACACAATACCCAACAACCAAAATCAATCTATACACAAACACTGGTGATCACCAAAACACAAAGAACCACAGAAACGGAGAAAACCGTTACAAAATCTTAAAATGTCAAGGCTCCTAAGAAAAGAAAATCAGACTCTCCATTAAACTTGTCAACAGCAGGAAGCCGTATCCGACCTAAAGTTTCCTTTTCGATGTCTGCTCTGACTTTGGATGTGATAAAAACCCAGAGGATCAACACTAGTGGATGACATGGCCATTCAAATCATCATTGAGTATGAATATACACGTATAGATACGTATATGTATGCATTTATAGACTTGTCCGCATCAACTTGTGCTTAGGGAGAACCACACACATTTCACTGTGGGTTAATGCAGCTGGGCAAGACAAACGTATATGTGTTTTAGATTAAATTTAAATTAAGTTAAAATACTGAAATACGTCAGTCTTAGTTTACATCCTCTGAATCTCTCTCAAACTCTTAAATGAGCTTTCCTTCGTTACCCTATCAATGCTGCAGGTATGCCTGGTACTTATGCTCCTTTTTCCTTCCACTAAACTCACCAATACTATATTTTTGTGCATGATCTGTTTGATTTATAAATCCTTCTTATTTGTCTTATGAAACAAAATTTTGGGGAAAATCTGTAAGCCGTAACCATCATTGCTAATAACTGTGCTCCTTTTTGTTTCCAGAAGTTCAGCACAGGAAAACAACCTTAGAAGAAACAAACATCTTTCTCACTCTGCTACTTTCTTCTTCTACTACTGTAAAATTTCCATGATTTTCCTGGAGGCGGGGAAGAACTCCACATTCTGCTTCTCCTGCTATTAACGTTTTCAGTTCTGTTTAACACAGAAAATGCACCTACACCAGTTTCTCAGCTTTTTTTTTGTGTGCCTTCTCCTGTAATCTCAAACCTCAGTTGACGGTTCTGGTTCTGCTGGAGGTTTCTTCATGTTATATAGTAAAAAAAATTATATATATATATATATATATATATAAAACTAAATAAAGCAGCAGGTGTTAGTCTTTACCAGACTCTCCCTGTTTGGGGAGGAGGGGGGAGATTTTGCCTATAGAGTGAGCTTCTGAGATTAGCATCATTTCTGAGATTAACACGGTGTTAAAATACAGATATAATAGAAAAATTACATTTTTTAATGATATATAATACCAATATTTAGACTTGTGGATGATAATTTACATGTACTACAAACCACCAATGGTTTTGATCGCTTTAACCTTTTTGTCAAATATATATATATATATATATATATATATATATATATATATATATATATATATATATATATATATATATATATATATATATATATATAAAAACAACAAAAAAAATGTAACATGAGGTTGCAGTAAAAAAGGATGTTAGCTTTACTAAATCAAACATCTAATCTGTTTTAGTCTTTGAAGACTTAATGGAAAACAGAAAGTCAAGTGGTTGCAGGTATCCTCTTGGCAGAAAAAGTAAATTCTGGGAAATTGCAACGTTGCTTCAAATACCGAAATTTTGCTTCTCCACATGTTAGTATTTTTTGTGTCTTTACCGGCACAGCACAGTAAGTATGATCTGTAGCACATACCTAAACTTAAAAAAACACACACACAGTCAAACAGCAGGAGAGGAAAAACTCACTGCGGAGTCGAGCTAAAAGAAGGTTCTCTTTTATATTGAGCTTCTCATCACCCGGCTGGCCCTTTGAAGGAATAAACGAATGAATCTCTCTTTATCACAGTGTGATCTGAATCTCAGCCCGGTTCAAAAAAACACAGCCCCCTCTAAATATTTAATATTTAATAACCCTCAAAGAATGGGAAAGGCGAGCGAGGCAGTCAGCTGACAAGAGACATGGGCAAACAAAGCTGAGTTGAGCTTTTATCACGAACCAACCACATGATGTAATGTAAAGGTGGTGGTCATTCTAGAGAAATAAACTCTGTGTGTCGATGTTGAAGGATATCTGCTCTCCTCCTTCGGTCCGTTTGGTTTTCTAACAAACGGCCTGCATGAAGCCGACAGTTATCCTTTGGGATGTATGCAGCATGTGAGGACGTAATGAACAAAACTGGACCAGACTTTAATTATTCTCTCTGATCTTTTCCCTTATAACTAACCGAACCCATGTTGCAGGATACGATGGTCTCTGCTACAATATACACTTTACTTAATCTACACGCAGCATTAAAGTTGCATGCATGCATACACTCATGCTGTAAATGAAAAAACTGATGATGAAAAAAACTTTTCTGCATTAAAAAATAAAGAAAATCTCCAAAAGAGAAGATGGGACGTGAAGAGGGGCTTTGTTAGGGGTATCGTGGGAGCATCATGTCTTCTTTCTAATATAATCAGTTTCAGTAAATTACCCTAAATCCTAATAGCATTAGGACCTAGTGACACTCATTTAGTCCATTTAAGACTCTGGATGGCTAAGAGTTTGGAAACAGAGTGAACACTCACTGTATGAAATGTGACTGCCTAAGCAATATCTCTGCTTGGTGGGGTTGGACTTGCAAAAAGTGAGTTTTTACCCAAGAGGAAGGAAAAAATAAATAAAAATTTCACATCCATCAAAGTATATCTTGTACTGTGTTTTATGGTAGTGTATTAATCTGCCTGGGGGGGATGTCAGTTCAGCAGAGCTCGGTGTTGACATTCAAACTTTTATAAGTCTGTTGAAAATTAAAAAACTTAAAATATGAAATCTCTGTGGTGCAACTCAGCTGCTTCACTCTTCATTTTACTAAGGGTAGAAATGGGGGATTTTACCGGTACTAGCGCTGCCTCATGTTAACTCGATCCCTGAATTATTCTTTCAAGGCAACTTTAAGACCCAAAAGCAACAATGCATCCAGTTTTAAAATATGCATTTTCAAATCAAACTTATTTTTCATTTCTTTATCCATTAATCAGTTGGTTTTAGTTGTGGCAGATCTAGAGATGTTAAAGGCAAATGAGTAGAGAGGGGTTTAGAAAGAGGAATGATGCTGGATTTAAATAAATATTTTTTATGCAAATTTGACTTTTTTATGATTTAAATAATTGTATGTAATTCCCTTAAAAAAATCAGCCCAGAGTGTTGCTTTGAATCGTTTATGCATGTTTGACTAATCCCTAAAAAACAACGTTCCAAGGAACAAGTTGTGAAACAGCATCAATGGAGAAGCAGAGTATCAGAAAGGGTAGGAACTTCTTAAAGAGACGGAAGCCAAATTTAACGTGTCAAAAATGGCTATAATGCAAAGTTACATTCCTTTTAAGTTAGTTTTAATATACTCAGGATTTGTAGGAAATGTAGATTCTTTATTGTGTCAATAGAAAGACACTATGTGCCGGGGAAATACATAATAAACCCCTTTAAAAAAACAGTTGCAGATACAAAAAACTTTTTTTAGGCTTCAATGTCCCTTGTCGGTAATTTTGAAATATTCTCTTCATGTATTTACTACAAACCCCGTAATTTTTCCTCTTGGATGCTTCTAGTGGTTTGTTTTGATCAGTTTCCTTTTTTATTCCTATTTTTAAATCTCATTTTTTATTCTTATGGCCAGTCAGTTGTTTATTCTTTTTTAAATTGTTTTGTTACTGGTATTTTTAATATTGTGTTGCGCTTTATGTTTGTGTGACTTCAGTTTTCATTTTGTCTTTCATGAAGAGAAGTTTTTTTTTATCCTTTCTTGCTATCTTTAAAGTTTAAAAGCATTGCCCTCTTCCAAACGTGTAACACCTTCAAAACAAAAATGAAGAACTTGAAACCCTGATACCAACATTTCAAAAGGAAACAGCTTTACCAATTTTGTTTCAGAAACATGCAAATTATTAAAAGAAACTATGTGGTATTACATTTTGTTATAATTATGTTTTGTCCTTACAATTAAATATTTTCGTATTAGCTGCATCAATGTAAACTTGTGGTGATTTATACTCTTTACGCTGTTTTCAGTTATACCGATTTCCACACATTTCTTACAGACAAAATTTGGCCTCCCTCTGCATCATCTTTACAGCGGAAGAAGAAAGAAAATACATTTTGTAGTTGAAAATAGGGAAGATTTGGTAGAATTTAACTTTAATGAATACAAAGAGCCAGATTAGTTCTTGCAAGGAGAAAGAGGGACTGATGAAATGAGGACAGTGAGAGAAACGGTACACAGAAACCCAAAACCACAAGAGTGGAAAGTTGTTTAAACAAGAAACAATAGATTATACTTTAAGTATAGAAACAGCGCAAAAGTTACTGCCATCAACATCAAACATAATTTTCAATATGAAGATTTTTATCAAAATTAGGATGTTTGACTGTTTCATGGGTTTTTCCACAATCATCCAGTCTTTTTCTTCAGAGAAATTCCTTTAAAGAGTTCCTTAAATAAAATCATTTTACATTTAAAAAAAAACATTCGTTGTAACTTATTGACATCTCAAAATATCTTTGGTTACTGTTGTTTTAATAAATGACATTCAAATACAAAAAAACCTGTATGTGTTACACCATTGCCTATGTCCAACAGTCGCTAGGTGATGGACACGTCGACACGTCATCTCAATAGACACACAGAGCAAATAATCACACACTTACCCACACATTTCTAAAACACGACAGCGAGGGCTGTCATGTTTCTGAACGGTGGCAGGAAGCTGGGATACCTGGAGAGAGCCGTGGGGAGAACAAACTGAATTTTAACCAATGACCTTCTTGTTGCACCGCGACTGCAGAAACCCCACGGACATGTTTAAATCCTCTGCTTCAAATGTATTTTGGGAGGCAAACCACAGCTTTCATTTCTGTGCTTTGAACCATTAGCTCTTCATTGTTGCCCTCGCTTCAGTTTGAATTATACAAATTCAACTTACAGTCTTTTTGCCTAAATATTCAGATATGAAATATTTTGTCATCTTTTTTGTTTTTGTAGAGTGAGCGTCTGCTAAATGCATACACATAAAAATTATTGTTTACTGTCAAATATCAGTGCCTGAAATTCATCTAATTCAAAATTACTTATAATTTACAGTAGTAGTTTTAAAATCTGTTGATTATTGTGATCATGGAAACAGATCGGTTTTAATAAATTGAGATGGTAGTTGGTTATTCTTCTGATAAATCCCATTAAATTACATCTCTAAGTTGTATTTTAGCCAGATTGATATTGTGATACAGGCAGGTATTAGACACACTTTTAAATAAGGCCACATTTATATGTTTAGAAAATGTTTTTTTTAATTGGTCTAATGTAATACCTGTAATGCTGTTTTCATTGGCTGTAATTACAAAAATTGGCACAATTATTAGAAATAAAAGCTTAATTATTTTTAAGTGGCTTAACTTGATTAGTTCAGTTACTGAACCATAAAATAATTAGAAAAAATCAAGAGTTTTTTTTTCCTGATTCCAGATTCCAAGAATAACTTTTGTGTTTAAGGATACTACCTATGAATAATAACGACAGAACTTAGGAAATGTGAGTCTAGCACCCCCATAGCTTCACCTCCATCACATTAAATCAACCTTATCTAACTGCAGTCCAATAAATTAGAGAAAATGAGACAGGGGAGGACCACATGTGTTAAAAATGATCCTCAAAACTGACTCTGAACGATGTTTTGGAACGCTTAACCCCATACTTCAGATTAATTGCTGCCATGCCTCCTAAGATCGCTGCCAGATCTCTGCCGCTTGTAGGGTCGACATTTCTGGGGCTTATTGTCTCGTCTGGTTTCTTAGTTGTCATGAGGAGCACACTGGGTTCTTTCTTTTCAATTACTTAATTCGCTACTTCATTGTCTGCATTAGTGCAGAGTTATTAGCCGTCAGACCTCAGCAAGGATACCAGAAGATCATTCTAAACAGATTTAATTGTTGTCACTCTGTTTAAAGCATTTAACCATCAAAACATCAATGCTATCCTTCATGTAACAAGCTGAGCACAACTAATCCGAAGGCTTTTTTCCCCCCAAATAGCTCATACGTGTCTTTTATAGATGATTTATCAACAAACTGAACCTGATATAAACATAATGAATTTCATCTCATTTTGCCTTAACCAACCTGAGGATAATCCTAATTACCAGATTTAATTAGAGAAAAACACTGAGGATATTGAAACTTTCCTCCTACGGTAAACACTCCACCCAAGGCATAAAAAAAAGGCATGCAGACAATTATCTGCAAATTATCACACAGCTTTGTTGGAAGGTTTAATCACACAGGTATCTTTACGGTGACAGAGTTCTTCCTGTTGTTTATTGGGATTTTATGTGTCACACCGAAACCTAATAGTGTATGACTGTAAAGTGGAAGGAGTTTCATACATGGGATTTTGCAATTTTGCTACGGAACAATAAATCTGTTGGCTTCATATTAGACAGATATCATCTCAATGCACATTACAAGAAAAATAAATTCCTTGAAATCATAAATACAACATAAACAAATCAGTTTAAGAAAGTCTCCAATCTGAGGAAACCCAGCAGATTACATCGACTCACTGACTTGCAGGATTCACTCCACCTAGATCAGAATTCTAAAACAATAGCTTGTGTTGTCGTTGACTACAGCAATCCCTCATACTGAGCATGCATTTAGCGACAGTGGTGAGGAAAAACTCCCCTTTAACAGGAAGAAACCTCCATTTGTTTTGAATAAAAAGAAAGAAAAAAAAAAAACCTTACGGAGAATCATATCGATGTCCAGGGTTTTCTAAATCAATGTTAAACAAAAAAAAAAAAACTAACAAATAGCAAGAAGCATTCTGCCTTTTTATGAAAACTGTTTTATTTCAGTTTACTTTATGGCATTTTAATTTCAGTCAACGTTTAAGATGTTCGCCTCTGTGTCTCGATAAATGCTTTTTGAAATAAGGCTTCCAGAACCTATTCCTATCCCAAAACCCTAGGTTTCACAGATGTCACCATTCTTGGTTGGTGCTTATTGACCATCCAAGCAACTCGAGCAAATGTGATGCCATTCATGATTAGAGCAATGACCCTTTTTTTATCCTAAATGACGCAATTTTAACTAAATGTACTCTCTTTTTATAATCTGTGGAGGCTCTGGTAGCAGATTTCTTTTATTTCTCCACATTTAAAGCAGGAGTCTATTATTTTAGTCAAGAAGTCAAGCATGGCAGCTTTTTATTGAACAAGCAATAGGGTGTGTCCATTAAAGCACCACTAAAGAAGTTTCAGTGTGGTCGACTTTGGCGGCCCCTGTGGACAAAGGTGGTAGTGTTTTGTCTGAAGGAAGACGGCATTTCCCATGAGCACCAGTGCATGCGTCATAAAATCTTGATCTCCTGGTCGCCAGCAGTTCGATTGAATTATATTTTTGTTTCCAGTGTCTGTGTGAAGGATGAATAGCGATGTGATGATGAATCCAGATGTGGTGAATGTCTCATGACGATGTTGAAAATAAGAAACGGGGGAGGTGACATATGCTGTAAAGCAGTCGGCACATTGGTATTTGTTTTGTATGGCAGGATTCCCGCCACCTGCCTTAAAGTTTTTTAGTCCCGGTTAAAGCGATACGGACCCCCTCGGCTCATGACAGAGGTGTCATGAACGAGCTGTAAGTCAACATATAATCACAAAAGTTAGGAAGATATTTTATGAAATTTGAAAAGCTACTTAGTGTTGCTTTATAAAGAAGAGGTTGTGGGTATTTCCACAGCTCCCAAGCAGCAGGGCACTGACGGTGCACCATGTTTAGCAGAAGATGCTAAATGTTCTGGTCCATTTTCTTGTTTTTCTGACACTTCAGTAATGCGTGGTTGACCAACACAACGGTTTTTGAGTGGTGGAGTGGGTCAGTTGTCCACATTTTTGAAAAGGTGGGGTGGACAGTATATATTGAGGCATGATTGTCTCATGCTTTAAGAGAATATTTTGCCCTGGGTTAAGAAATCAGGTCAGATGTGGACTTGAGACTGCAGAAGCTTGGCGTATTTGGCCTCAAATGCAGCCTGAGCTCACCACGTTTTGATTTGTGATCTATAACATATTGCAGTTTTAACAATAAAGCAACTTTGACTTTGACTATAACACGTCCTTGAATTCTGAAAGCAACAGTTGTTTCCAGTTTCTGCTCTGAATATCTATGGGTTAGGATTCTGTTGAGATCTTTAAGCACTGTTCACATTCATCCATTCACTCCAAATACTTAAATTCCATCATCAAATGTGTCAACATCTGCAAAATCTGCACAGACCAGTGTGATCATTCAAGAAGTGAAGAGTTCATAGTTTGTCTGTAGAGATGTTCCTTTGTGAGTTCAGCTCCTCCCTTCGGGCATTAAGTTACAACAGATTTGTCCCTTATCGTCTGCGGGCCAGTTTTACATGTTTCCCCAATTTATGAGGTCAAATTAAGACCAGATGTGGAGTGAAGCTTGTGATCAGGATTAGTCTCCACGGGAGGAGTCTTTTTCTTTAACCAGTCTGTTAAGATACAAAATAAATCAAGAGATTCCATAGTACTAAGAAAACACCCATTTATAACAAACCCAGAGGAGAGCTCAGAAACAGATGAATTACTATTTTAAATACTGGTATTCTGTATTTGTTTTTTTGTTCGCATAGTAATTACTTTAATGAGTAAAAGTAAATTATTTAAACATGGAGCTTCAGTTTCTATATTTCATTTGCTGGATTCACCTGTGAAACTTTACTGTTTATTAGACATCGAAGGTGTAATTAATGCCTACAGTGACTATAAGTTGTTTCAAAATAAGTGTTTGCTTTGTTATTATTTGTTAAGATGCTAATGTCACTTAAGCAGACTGAAAAATCAGAACCAGCTGAAGCCTATTCGGCTTTTTCCACATCTGGGCAGCAGATCATTCGTCAGAACCTGAAGCTCTAATTAATTTGGTCAGTCGATAACCAGATAGAATCAGCTTTACTCCACATTTAAAGCGGTCCAGTTGAGTTCAACCGTTTCTTTTCGTTCTCTGACAGTTTTCACTCTGGTTTTAATTTAAATAATGTGTTTTAAATGTCTGCAGCACAACCACCGAATGAAATCAAAAGGCCGAATCGTCGTCGTCAGAGAGGGACATTTTATTCACAGACGATCAGAACATTTCAGGCACTTGTAGAGCAGCATTTCAGACAGATGCCAAGAACTCTCCTGGGCGCTTTTTCCATCGCAAGAAACACTTTGGCCCAAAGCTGAAGTCACATGGAGACGAGGACTGCAGGACTTCAGCTTAGTCCCATCTGCCTTTCATTTCTCTGCATTTGTATTTAACCTTTGGCTGTCGCTGAAAGGGAATTTTTGTACGTTCTAGCTCTCTGAAATATTTGTACATCTGGCTGAGCCATGCTCAGATTAGATTCTTCCCTTGCTTAACTGTTAGAACAGGACACAGAGAAACCTCTGGGCGAAGGTACATCACACCATCTTCCACTGCCAACCCTGCCTCCTACTACCTCTCACAATTTCTTCCCTTGATTACACTTTTCTCTCTCTACATTTTTTGTATTAAAACCACCTTTATGCGGTTGGTTTTGGTCCACTCAGTCTCCACCATCATCCTGCAGACCGACAACTCCCTCTAAACGCTTCGCCCTGATGGGGGGCAACTGTTCATACATGTCAAACCCGAGCTGGAGGTGCTGAGCTGGCAGACGGAAAAGAAGCAAGTGGCTCCTCAACACCTGGAAATGAAACACAGACAGTTAAAAGGATGTGAGAAAAGCAGCAGGTGTTAGTCTTTACCAGACTCTCCCTGCTTGGGGAGGAGGGGGGAGATTTTGCCTATAGAGTGAGCTTCTGAGATTAGCATCATTTCTGAGATTAACACGGTGCTAAAATACAGATATAATAGAAAAATTATATTTTTTAATGATATATAATACCAATATTTAGACTGGTGGTTGATAGTTTACATGTACTACAAACCACCAATGGTTTTGATCGCTTTAACCTTTTTGTCAAATATATATATATATATATATATATATATATATATATATATATATATATATATATATATATATATATATATATACACTGCTCACAAAAAGTTAGGTATATTTGGCTTTCGGGTGGCTGATGGATAGCGTTCTCCTTGACATCTCCAACATCGTTGGAGGACGTCCACTTCTACGCTTTCTGTAACTCTTCCAGTCTCTCGGTATCTCTGTTGCAACCTGCTGATGACACTCTGTGACACTCTGAGCTCAGTGGCCACGTCCGTCTGAGAACGTCCTGTTTGAAGCATTGCCATGGCCAGGTACTGTTGATCCATTGTTAGGTGTCGTCTTGGTCTCATGGTGTCACAATGTGAACAGCCTGCTGAGGTCGACTGTTTAAACACCAGCTGTAATTGAACCAGGACATTTATTGGTCGATTCGAGGATCAAACAACTGTTTTGACTTTTGCCGTTAAGCTCCTGGTTATAGAACAGCAACATGTGCAGAAAGTACTGACACATTTAACAGTTGGACAGGTGCATTCAAAAGCTTAGAGAAGGTCACATTAATTTCACCTGTTAAGGTTTGAATGCATTTTGGGCTCATCCTGAAATTCAACACGACAGCCAAATATCCCTATGTTTTTGTGAGTAGTGTACATATATATATATATATAAATGTATATGACATATTCAATTTCTAACATGGCAAATTACAACGAAATAAAAGCAGTTATCTATACCAGCCTAGGATTTAAACACAAAGATTTCAGCTGAATAGATTAGTTACTAACAATATAAAACAACTAGCATTGCTTAAATGCACACTAACTGCACAAGACTCCACTGGTGAAGAAATAGCATAATGAAGCTATTTTAAGAGCTATTCCAGGAAAAGACCCAAAACAAATGCCAGGGTCAAAATTATTAACCTTCCTTAAGAACTAAGTTTTTAATTGAGCTGCAGCAAAAACCGGCCTTGTGTAATGCTTGACTCACAAAATACAAATTAAACCTTGCGGAGGTGGGAAGCAAATAATATCAAACATCCTGGAAAGATAACTGGCCCGAAATGTCCCACAAAAACAAACAAAAAAAAAACAAAAGGCCCTGCTGAAAGAGTAAAATACACAGCAGAAGAACAGAGATGTCGCAAAACAACGCACGGTTTGTGGAAGCAACGATCGATGACGCCGTCCGTGAGTCTATTTTAAAGTTGTTGAGCAATAGCAGCCGACCGTATGGAAGAGGAATACAAAGAAAAAGAAAGGAAAACTTGGCACCGCTTGCTTCTGCCATTATTTAGCACACGTCAATAAGGTAAAGGCTGGATAAAATAACCTTTCAGACAGGAGACACTTTGAAAACTATAGTAACACATGTGGAATTGGAACAATTCAGATTTTTCTGTGGGTTTAAATATATAAACTGGGCCGTTCAATTTGCAATTTTCAATTTCGTAAAAAAGTTGTGTATGCGGCAAAATTTAGCTATACTGTGAGCTCAGAACGGAAATCCAGAAAGCTCTGATAGATATGTATTGAAAAGCTTTTAAACAACATTGTTATAATGAAACTTAATAATATCAATGTCCTCAACTATAGTTTGGTCTGACATTCTGACTGCATTAAGAGGAGAACTGACTAACAGGGAGATTTTGGAGGTGGGAGCATCATGGTGGGCGGCTATTTTTTACATTTTGGTACTGGAACGGCCTAGTAGGAGATATGCTGAAGTTCTTTTTAAATATGTTTGCATATTTAGATTATGATGGTTGTTACTGACATCAGGTGTGAATTTGATATAGTCAACTACAGCTGAGAAGGAAAGAAAGGGAAAGAAAATGTGTCTATATTGTTGAATAAAGACATAAGTGTTTATATAAAAACAAACTAGTACAGAAAAAAGAAAACATTTGGTTGTGTTTTATATTTTTGCAACACATGTAGACGTAATCTGCAATTTCTCCGTCCTTCGTGAGCGTCAATACAAATCACACATGGTTCCTAAAACAAGACGTCAGTGTCCTTTTACACTCCCTTAGATCTAAGTGTCTGACAGCCTCTTTGACTCTTCACAAGATGTTGTTCTAACAGACATTGTTCTAACTTGTTCAGAATCCTCACAGTCTGTCCTCAGTGTCCTTCTTCTCCGACGCCCTCCCCTTTGAGCTGTCAACACTCATGTTGGATGTTTTTGTCTCGCTGGAGACTCGGACGACTGTCATGAATCACTTCAGCCAAACGCCGACACTTCTTCCAGGATCTTTTCCACTTCCCAAACAAACACTTGAACACATCAAAAAGACGCAAGCTCCAACCAGCATGTGGAATGGATAAGCTCCAAATGGGGCCACAGACGTTTTAACCCAGTGAAGGACAAACGCTTCAACACGCTGAACGTTCTGAGAATTACTGTTTATTAGTAATAATTTGTTTCAGTACGCTTTTCCTAAAATGACCAGAAATGTGTTTTAGATCTGATTTCATGAAATGTTGATTCCACTTTGAGGCCAGACGCCATCTGGGATGAAACATCCAATGACAAAGTCAGGTTCTTTCATTAATTCAATAATTACACCAGCCCAATAAATATATTTTAATAGAGGAATAAACTTTGATCTAAGATGCTTCTGAGCTTGGGTCCGGTTCATTAGTAGCTTAACACCCGAACTATGACAGTTATAGGTGATCACCTGAAGGTGTATATGACCAACATCACAAACCAGGTGTTGTCGCACAATTCAGTTGGTCTTTTTGCTTGATCGTTCATATTAGTAACTAAAAAGCAACCGCTGTCAAACGTCTATGTTTACGACCCCCAAAGTGAGACGTATTCCCAGAAGAACATAGACGTCACACAGCAGCGTGATATTTACAGAGGTAACAATGAATGAATGGGAAACAAAGTATTGCTAACGATGAAGAAAGAGAAGAAAAATTTGAGAAAAACTTCGGCTATTGTTTATGGTGAAATTTATGAGGCGCGTCTCACAGAAATGAAATAAAATATGACATGAAAATTCAGACTGCAGGCGCTTTGAAAACTATCGATGTGCATCTGACTTAGTATCACATTTTGAAGCGGAACAATTCACATTTTTGGGGAGGGATTTGAAACAAATGCATTTGGGCCTCTTAGACTTCAGTGAGAAAACTCAGAAACACAGTAAACCTCGTACTTTTTTTTGATATACAAACAGATCATCATTACTTGGGAACTGCGTCTCCGACCGAATGGGTGTAACCTGTGGGGTTCCCCAGGGGTTGATCCTGGGACCACTTTTATTCAATCTGTACATGCTTCCATTGGGCCAGCTAATACGCAGCCATGATGTGTCCTACCACAACTATGCTGATGACACTCAGATCTACGTGTCGCTCACAGCAGGAGAACATGGGCCTGTTGATTTATTGTGTCACTGTATTGAACAGATCAGTCTGTGGATACAGAACAACTTCCTCCAGTTAAACTCAGACAAAACTGAAATCATTGTCTGTGGCCCACAGAAACAAAGAGAAAGTGTCATCAGTTACCTTCTGACGCTCTCTCTGGAACCTAAACATCAGGTCAAAAATCTTTGGGTAATACTGGATTCTGACCTGAACTTCAACAGCCACTTTAAATCAGTAAGATCAGCAGCCTTTTACCATCTTAAAAACATTGCCAGAATCAGAGGAATAGTCTCTAAAACCAGACGTAGAAAGACTTATCCATGCTTTTATCTCTAGCAGATTAGACTACTGTAACGGCCTGCTCACTGGGCTTTCTAAACGGGCCTTAAGACAGCTTCAGAACATCCAGAATGCTGCTGCTCGAGTTCTGAACAAAACCAGGAAATATGACCACATCAGTCCAGTGCTAAAGTCTCTGCACTGGCTTCCCGTCACTCAAAGAATAGACTTTAAAACAGCCTTGGTTGTGTACAAATCTCTTCATGGTTTAGCCCCAAAGTACATATCTGACATGTTAGAGCCATATGAACCAGCCAGGACTCTGAGAACCTCAGGTAGTGGCCTCCTGCTGATGCCCAGAGTCAGGACCAAACAAGGGGAGGCTTCATTCCAGTTTTATGCTCGTAAAATCTGGAACAGTCTTCCTGAAGAGGTGAGACAGGTTTCAACTCTGCCGTTGTTTAAATCCAGGCTGAAAACAGCCTTATTTAACTGTGCATATAGCTACTGAGATTATTTTATTTCTAATTATTTTTAAATTCAAAGTTGATTTTAATGTTTCGTTTTTTCTATGTAAAGCACTTTGAGTTGTCTTGTACACGAAAATGAGCTATACAAACAAACTTGCCTTGCCTTACTTGTATAAACAACCACACAGAAAAAAATAAGATTTGAGGCAAAGAAATTTAATGAAACATTAAGACCTGCTGTATGAATGTAGTCTTTTCTTTATAAAATACAAAGATTAGATGTTTATATTTTCCTGCCTTTTTTTCCTTCCACTCAACCTTTCCTCAATAAAGGTACAAAACCCTGCAGACCTAACTTCTTATTCAGTGATGTTTTGTTGTTTCCTCTAGTCTTATCTGTTAGTTTTATATTTCTCCTTTGAAAATCATCTTTTGGTCTATAATTTTGAATAATATTATTTAAGGTTTTCATTATCTGTAAGCCGTAAACTCTCAGAATAAGATTTGAGCTTCAAATCTAACACCCTGACTGTAATTACCATGCACATCTTTTTTAATTGAATTACTAAAATACTCTGCTTGACAATATACTGTATTCCCTGCAGAATTAAAGCCAAAGCTGAGATCAGAACACAATCTCACAAAGTGAGGAAAACCAGGTAAAACTAAGCTGGGATATTCGAAAAAGAAATCAAAACTCAGGTCAACAACCTGAGAAACAATTGAGGAGAGAGCGTGAGAGGCCAGAGTCGAGGAAATCAATGAACACCTAAAAGTACACAAAAGAGCAAAGAGAGGGAGAGCGAACAAAAACAAGACGAGCAGTGAGAGAAGAGAGCGTGGAGGAGTACCTCATCAGTCAGGTAGTAGATCTTCCTCAGCATACTAAGACGAGCCGCTTCAACTTCCTGGGAACAGAGAGGTTTGAGTCCTAGTCAAAACCAGCAATGGTCGTCATCGTAACCTTGAGAACTGTCAGTCAAATCTGAAAGCTGGAAACGCATCAAACCTACGTGGCTTCACTAAAAAGAAAAGCACGGCTGTAACAGAGCTGGATTACACAACGAGGAAGCTTTGTTTGTGTGTTGAATAGACGAACCAGCATTCAAATTAGAACACAGTGCCTCAGTTCAAAAGGTCGAGCAAAAACATGTTCACGCACGTCACAGTTTTTATCATTTTCTTCTCTTATAATCACAAAATTGAGTGTATTTGTTTTCATTTTAACTGACAGAAGGAAAATTTATTTTTTTATTATTTTCACACTTTTCCCCTCTTAATGAAGTTAAACTTAGGTGGTTTGTTACAGAACAGCTGTGAGAGCATAATGGAGTTCAAGAAACCCAGCAGACAGGTCAGGAAGAAAGTTGTGGAAGCTTTCAACATGTCACAGAGTTGAGTTAGGAAGGAGATGAATAGCGATGAGGTGATGAATCTAAATGTGGTGAAACAATGGTAGATGATGATGTTGAAAATAAGAAACGGGGGAAGTGACGTATGCCGTAAAGCAGTCAGCACATTTGTAGTCATTTTGTGTGGCAGGGTTCGTGCCACCCTCCTCAAAGTTTCTTAGTGCCGGTTAAAGCGATACGGACCCCCTCACGCCATGACAAAGTTGTCATTGAATGAGCTTTATGTCGACATATAATCACTAAAGTTATGAAAATATTTTATGATGGTTGGAAAGTTAGTTAGTGTTGCTTTAAGTCTTCCACCTTACAAATCTGACCCCAAAAAGGTTTGTTGTGTTCAGATAAGATAAAAACGTAATGTTCTGGTCTGCATGTGAAGTCTTGCGTGTTGAGGAAAACTAAACGTGCACATCCCCGTGAACAATGGTACTAGCTGCATCGAGTAGTATGAAGGTGTTTTATTAGCAGGGAGAAGACAGATGGGCGCTTTTGAGGAGAAGATGAGACTAGCGAGATGGGAAGTAGCTGAAGGAAAACTTGCATAAGGCTACAAAACACTTTGATAGAGGAGCAGAGGTTAATAAGCGGGAAAGCAACACCAAAGGTCAAGATGACTGAGGACCGGTCCTGCAAAAAGCTGTTAATGCGGAATGAAGATAAAAAAATACATCCTTTCTACTGCAGAAACTTTAAAGAACGTGTGATGTTCTGTTTCTGCTTCCCTCTTTTCCTCAGGTTTGCCAAATAATATTAAATTTTGTGGTTACAATGGGACAAAGAATGAAAATGTTCCAGGGGTGTGAATTGTTTTGCGAGGCAACTGTTGAACAGAGGGTCTTGTTGTTGATTTATCTCAGCTGCTGAAAGAACAAGCAAAGTGTTAAACTCTTAGATGAGGCCAGTTCTGGCTGAGGCGGTCGGGTGCAAGACGAGCGATTATCACCCCTGAACAGAACCTCTCACCCTTCATTTGACACAGCGGCAACACCGAAGCGCTGCAGCAGGACAGCATTATCACAGGTTTCTATTCATATTAAATCTAAAACCCCCATTTTTCTTAATAAACCACATAAACATGTCTTTTTTTTTACATTTAAATTAAATTACCCTAGTTTAAATGGCTTTTATTTCAGATACAAAGCTAATTTCTCTTTTTTTGTGCATTAATATTGAAACAGAAAATCTTTTATTTCCACTTACTGTATTTTGGTATTTGGAAAAAAAAAATTCTTAACATTTTACCCAGTAGCAGCAAAACATTTAATCTTTAATACATATACATTTCTGTGGCCTCTATAAGAGCCCTCTACTAGAAGATGACAGCACTACAAGTGACAAGTTTGTAAAAAACCCAGTTTTGTTACAAAACGTTCGTGGAATGAATTTTGGAATAGCTATAAAACATAAAAGTAAATAGGTTAAATGTGGATATAACTTCAATATCATGTCAGCAAATAATATTTTTTGTTAATTTAGCCACTTAATTTATAAATATTCACATTTTTATAGTGTTATTTTAAACAGGCATTTAACAAACAGTCATATTTTACACTTTAAATTAGTTTCTTTCTTGGTCTGATTGGGGAACAGTTTTGATCTATGATGGAGCAGCTATAAAAATAAAGTAAAGCAGTTCACGAGCAGGAAACAATAAAAACTTTAAATAAAACAGAGAAGCGATCAAGGAAACCAGAATAGCGTAAAGGCCGTAAGGACGTCAGGATATGATGAAGTCGTCATCAGCAGCAGGAGGAAGAAAGATAAGACCTATAAACTCGTCTGAATGTCGACTGTGAGTTTTTAATTTGGTGACATCGTGTAAAATCCCGGAGGTCTGATTCAGCCTCTCATTTACTGGATCGAAAATAATTACACCGTTTTACTCTTTGTACACTTCACTGTGGCTTGTAACCACAACAGTTAAACCCTTTGTCATTTGGTGGCACTAATATGAAGTTTACGAAGATTTTCTCTTGAACTCATCCCACATTTCTTCATGTAGAGACTAAACAGCACATACCTTCACCGCCGCATCCTGAGAGAAGATGAAGGAGTTGATGTGAGACAAGGCGACCACGTACAAGATGGGACACCAGGATAACTTCAGGGATCCCGTAACTAAAGAGCGAAAGTACAGACAAAGAAGCGGGAGCGAGTCTTCGGGTGGCGAGGTGAACCGCTCGATAGGAATGGACAACTTTAAAACAAGAGATTTAAAAAAAAAAAACATAATTATTTTAATATCGCTCGTATTCAAAACAGCAGCTGGAGGCATTACCTGCTCCAGCTTGACACCAAGGGATCTCAGCATCCCCACGTGTTCTCCAAAAACAGCCAGCCTCAGAGAGGCGCTGTACCTCCTCTGCAGAGGCAGGAGAACCCAACAGCCAAACAGCCTGTCCCCAAAAGAAACGGCTTCATACTGGGCCAGGAGGGCAGTGTACAGGTCCTGGAAGGAGGCGAGACCTGGAGGAGGAACATCCAGGTCCAAAGAGTCCAATCTGGACTCCCTAAAAGCAAAGAAAATAGGGTTATTTAGATTTATAATTACTATTTCTGGTCCACAGTGTGAAGCATTTGCAGGTTTTTACCTGGTGAGGAGTCTGAACAGACCCCAGGTCAGTCTCTGAACGGGTCTCTCTAGGAACAGGTCACTGGAACAGAGGAAGACACAGGACAGGCGGGCGAGTTTGGCGACAGGTAGGATGACCTGGTGGTAAAGAGAGGCCCCAGAACTGATGAGTAATGTACAAAATGTTACAGATTCAAGCTGTGTTATAGAAGGGATGCATCTGAAAGTTGGATGGTGGTAACTCTCGAAAAATCAAACTGGACAGCCTGGCCTCACAGTTGTTGTTGTTTTTTTTTTTACTAAATGACAAATCTTCTCCGCATCGTAAGGTTACTCATGGAGTAACACAGGGTTCTGTACTTGGCCCACTTCTATTTACTATATACATGCTCCCTATTGGTAAAATCATCAGACAGCCTAGTGTTAATTTCCACTGTTATGCTGATGATACACAACTGTATTTATCTATAAATCCTGATGAATCCAGTCCGTTTGGTAGATTACAGGCATGTCTAGATAACATAAAAATGTGGATGTCTTTAAACTTTCTGCTCTTCAACTATGAAAAGACATAAGTTGTTATCTTTGGACCAGAACCTCTAAAAAAGAAATTGCTTAGTCAGCCACTTGACCTGGATAGCATCAGGTTGGCGTCTTGTGACAAGAACCTGGGTGTTATTTTTGATCAGGAAATGTCTTTCAAGTCCCATATAAAACAGGTCTAAGATTTCCTTCTTTCACCTTACGAATATAGCAAAAATTAGAAATATTCTCTCTAGGATAGATGCTGAAAAGCTAGTCCATGCATTTGTTACTTCAAGGCTGGACTATTGTAACTCTTTGTTAGCAGGAAGTTCACAAAATGCAATTAAAAATCTACAGTTGGTCCAAAATGCTGCAGCAAGAGTTCTGATGAAACTTAAAAAGAGAGATCATATCTCCCCAATTTTAGCTTCCCTTCATTGGCTAAACTTAGAATAGATTTTAAGATTCTTCTTTTGATATATAAAGCCCTCACTAATAAAGCTCCATCGTATATCAGAGATCTGATTACTCCTTATGTCCCAAACAGAGCACTTTGCTCTCAGACTGCAGGTTTACTGGTGGTTCCTAGAATCTCTAAAAGCACAATGGGAGGCAGATCTTTCAGTTATCAGGCTCCTCTCCTGTGGAACCAGCTTCCAGCTTTAGTCCGTGAGGCA
>JAVLVB010000569.1:3823527-3850923 GCA_032876305.1 Orestias chungarensis | reverse complement strand
CAGGGTTATTTAAGTTTTTCTATAGTTATGCTGCTATAGGCTTAGACTGCTGGAGGACAATCTGACCACTTCTCTCGCTGCTACTTTCTTCCTTTGTCCAATCTACTTAGTCACCGGTATTTCAACCTTGTTAACCTTTTGTTTTCTCTTAATGTTCTTCTCTCCATAGAAACCACACCTGCTCTGGCGTTCTGTTAGCTGAGACAGCTTCTTGGATCAGAACATGGGCTGAGTTGCTTCCGGTGACTCTTCCGAAACTCTTTTTTTCAGTATCCTGTGTATCTAATTTAGTTTTCTGTCTTTTCAAACCCCCAATCGGTCGTGGCAGATGGCTTCTTGTACTGAGCCTCGTTCTGCTGGAGGGTTCTTCCTGTTAAAGGGGAGTTTTTCCTCTCCACTGTCGCTACATGCATGCTCAGTATGAGGGATTGCTGTAAAGTCAACGACAACACAAGCCATTGTTTCTGTCTGCTGATTTCAGAGGAGTGAATGCTGCAAGTCAATGACTCGATGCAATCTGCTGGGGTTCCTTAGATTGGAAACTCTTTCAAATTGATTTGTTATGATGTATTTATGATTTTAATTGATTTTCTTGTAAAGTGCCTTGAGAGGATATCTGTTGTAAATTGGCGCTATATAAATAAACTGATTCTTGATACTGTGATTTTGTTTTTAATCTAAAAAATTACAGCAACTAACGAATATTCACTCTAACCCAGCGTGCAGTACGCTTAAAACTAAAGGTGAAACTGATTGCATGACCTACTTTCTGATTCTTTCAGCTAATATTGTGTAAGTAGTTTGAGGGACTCATAGAACAATAAATTCAAATCTCCAGTTAATCTTAATCGAGGTGGGAGTTTGGCTTGTAACTGGTGAGTTGCCGGTTCGAGCCCCCGGTTCGTCTGTCTCATTCAAACTTACTTCACCCGTCCTGGCCTACTGGTGCTGGTCAGGGGGCCATGCGGGCCCGGGGCTTGCCAGCCCCACTTCTGTCAGAAGGACAGATGTGGCTTACTTACAGTAGCTTTCCATCCCCCGTGAGTGAATGAATGGGTGAATGAATGTAGTGTAAGGTGCTTTGGGGTCCCCTGGACTTGATAAAGCACTATGCAAGAAAAGCTATTTACAATTTTACCATTTATACCAAATGCTTACTTTACAACAAAGGTAATGATGCAGCACAACTTTATATTCCACACCATTGATCCCAATACGCCAACATGTTTGTATCTATGTGCTACACATTTTTTAAGTTCTTGCATACATGGAAAGACAGGAAACAAAGTGGCAGCAGGGTTGCTGCTTTACTATAGGCAGCTGATCTTAACATTTTTGCACACTTTGGCTTGACTTGTACCTTCAGAGCATCTTCCCTCCAGACTTCCAGCAGCAACAACCACTGCAGGCAGTGGATCGCCGCCTGCAGAGCTCCATGAGGAAGCTCCTCGACCGCCAGCCCTCCACCCTCAGAGAAGCCGGTCCGTTCATACAGTCCAATCAGCGGAATGAAGGGCCAGTCGGAGGGGACAGTGGGGCCGTTGAGCTCCGGCAGGAGATGGGAATTGATCCACGGGTTGCGTCCTAGGAACACGTCCCGGGATGAAAGCACAGACTGTTCCAGGTGGGCCAGGTTAGTAAGGTAGCAGCCTCGTATGGAGGGCAGCTGGGCGCAGGCTTCTCTCAGGAGCGCCCCGACAGTCTGGAGCGACGGAGACGTCTGATGATGGGTCTGAAGCTTCAGTTCCCCAAGTTCTACAACCTCTGGCCCACCGCTGTGTCCTTCTCTGCGAACCAAATAGATATGGGCTTAAGTGATGCCTAGACATGCATGACTGTCATGATCTAAAAGGCGACTCAGCATGTTGGAGTTCATCTTTAAATAAGACGATTTTACAGCCGAGATCAGACAAATGTAGACCTTCTTAAATCCTTTAATTAGCAACACTATTATATTTTATAGCCAATAAGAAAGTTCTATTTGTAACAAAAGAGATTAATTGAAACAATTCAGCAGAATTTCACTCATAAAACTCCAAACCTTAAAAAACTGTTGATCAGGACAACCTTACAGCTAAATATCTCCCACAAGAGTCTGAGCTGCTGCGGTCACTCCGGTTAATTTGGCCTCCTCCACAACTTTAACCTACGTGAATAAGCTGCAGCATCTGCTCATTATTTCTACCAGATCTGAGTCAATTAAAGTGAAAAAAAAATGTATTTAAAACATTTAAGCTCCGGGTGAGGAGATGTTGTTTGTAGCGCCGTCATCGATTTAACAAGTGACAATGTTAGTGGAAATATCATAGAATAATCAAGATAGTTGTTTACAATCAAATGTACAAAGAGGATTTTTATTTAGCATTTAACATAAACGGAAAAGTTATGAATATGAATGTCCTTGAAAGCTAATTGACATTTTTTTTGTGTTTTCTGCTCACCACAGAGTTACTGAGTGAGCGTTGATTGCATGAATACGAGCATAATTCCTTTGTTTCGTCTTAAACCGAATTGGCATTTGTTTAAAATCATGGAATCACAACGCATTGTTAGTCATGCAAGCACATTTTGCATAATTATGAAACAATTAACCTGGATGAACGATGCAAACCGGGTTATTACTAAAGGCCACAAACACTGTTTTGTGATCTGGTTTTCTAATATAATGCAACCCAACCTTATTTACTAAAGTTAAAGGTAGAGTGAAAGCTTGTGGAGAACAGAATGCTGCTCTCTGGTATTACAGATTTAATTAATAGACTATACTTACAATGAAATACAAGACCCATCCATTCATTCATTCATTCTCATCTCGTATTTGCAGGATTAAGGGTTCCTATACCCAGCGACCATTGGATGAAAGGCGGGTTTACAGACAGGTCTCAAGTCAGTCACAGGGCAACACAGGGATACTCAAACAACCATATTCCAGAAATTCATTATTAGTTTAGAGACCAGATATACAATCATGTTGATGGACTTCAAGAAGAAGCTGGAGAAACCATGGAGAAGCCACGCATGCACAAGAAGAACCTGCAAACTCAATGTACATAATAATAAAAAGTAATATTCTAGTAGACAACCTTTAGAGTCAGCTCGATGAAAAATAAAATATATTTTAGTTACAATGGTCCAGTTCTCTAAAACTCCGTCCATGAGACTTTGAAATCTATGCTTTGTTGTTCTTTTTATAACTATGCATATTTCTACCTTCTATAAAATTACGTGTGTTCCCTTTTATTGCACTTCATAAAACACCATCGTTAAGACCTGGTGTTGCTTTTTGGGGCTGCAATATTGCTTTGCTGCAAGAAGGTCATAGGTTCGTATCCCTGTCTTCCAGGTTCTTCCTTTACATGCATGCGTTTTCCCTGGGTACTTCGGCTTCATCCCCAGTCCAAAAACATAATAGCTTAATTGTTGCCTCTAAATTGTCCTTAGGTGTGAGTGTGTGCATGATAGTGTGTCTCCGTGTTGAGACTATGGCAGTATGGAGCATCTTGACAAGTTTTACTTACGATATAAAGTCCCTGGTGAAGATAACAGTGGAGAGCAGCTCATGTGCCATGTATTCATCGCCTGGCAGTAACCAGGGAAGAAGCACCAGCGCCACCTGGTGGTAAAGTGAGGCATGTTTGGAGACTTCAGGCTCAATAGGAACCTGAAAAAAAGCATAAAAACCTGTTTCAGAAATGTTAAATGTTGTCGTTTCTCCTGTGCACCTCAACATGAATTGATCTTAAATTCAACCCAGACTCACGAGTCTGTGTGCCAGCCGGAGCAGCAGGTAGATTACACGGTGTTCGTGACGAAGCAGCCAAGACGTGCTGTGGGACAGCGTGGGGGTGGCGCTGCTGCAGCTGTGCAGGTAACCAATCACAGGCTCCGACAGCAGGAGGCCTGCGAACTGCAGAGGTGAAGAACGGATCAGAGCTGAAAAGATTAATAAATCGGAGGTATTTTGCCAAAAATGTAGCAAACATTAAACAGACTAAATGGTAAAGTCTGAGACCACTTTACATCTACCTTGTTACTGACACCTTTATGAATTTCCGTGATGGTTTCAAAGAGGAGTCCCAGTCCTGTCAGGAGAGGAAAGGGAGAGCCGGCATTAACTGGTCCTGGATGATCCCTCCATCCAGGACAAGACAAACCAGGGAGGTTGACCGTAGTCTCCGGATTCAGACGACTTGAATGAAGGTTACACACAACCGAGAAGGACCTAAAGTGAACAAAAGTTTGTAGGTCAGGTTAATAAAGACATTCTCCAATAAATCCTTTTTAATGGTTGCTGTACTTTAACAGTAGACTCAGTAGCAGGTTCTGCTTTTCAATGAATCAAACGTACCTAAGATTCTTCATAAGGCCTTGCACAACACTGTGACACATGAGAGGGAGGAGGACCTCCGACACCAGAAGCTCCAGATCCTGAAGGGTCTCGACTGGCTTGAAATAGCTCTGGGAAAAATTACAATAAAAAAAAGATTAATAATCAACTCTAGACTCAGTAATATGTTTATATTCATAGTCATTTTGGGCTGTTAAAGATTTCTTCGAATTGTTCTCCAGGTTGAAGCATAATAAAGGTAGCATAGCAATTAATTGTTTGATTTTCTCTTATTTATACAAAGTCAAAAACCATACAAGTTCAAATATATAAATATAACCTCAGTCATATTTAATGACATGTCACTAAGGAAGTTTCACTTCTACCACATACATTTGAGACCCAAAAAAGAGAGTTAGTTTAAGGATTATTGGTACAATTGTGGCTTTTAATCAACAATTTTTAAACAGGGTTGAGTTCAGGGTCGTTCCAGATGTTCTGAACTCACAACCAGTCTGGAAGTGCGTTTGGGATCACATGTTCCCAAGTTTCAACCATTTACCTGGTTAAATTAAATAAGTGAGACTTTTTCTGTCCCATTATTTCATCCACAGCACTACTTGCAGTAACCAATCCATCAGAATGATGCTACCACCGCCATGCTCGACAGTTGGCACAGTGGCCTGACTTCCCTAAACATACGTCGTTGCCATTGTGGCCAAACTACCCGATCATTCTCGTCTGACTATCAAACTTCTCTCCAGGAGGCATTCAGAAGACATCAGCTGCTTCCTAATCCATGCTGATATTGAACTGCTAACAAAGTGGACAGGGACACTGGTGATTCAGCAACCTACTGCTCATGCTAGTCCTGCCCCTAACCAGTGTCCTTTAATCTAAGAGACCAGTTTGGATCAGAAAGTCTTCAAGTTAACACAGCTTCAAAACAAAGATCCAAACATATCTGAAGTGGGCAAAGAGACTAAGAATTAAGAAACAACTCTAGCACTGATAAAAGGTTAACCCAGTTAGAAACAAGGATCTAACTGTGTGCAACGTGACGTTTTGACCAAAATTTAGGAGAGGCTCACTCTTTTTCTGTATTTGAGTCTATAAAGATATATTAGATCCTGTGTTACTAGTTAAATAAGCATAACTCCTTCAAACACCCAATTTTCGTTAATAAAGAACAATTACATTGCTTGTTGTACATTAGTTAAAACAAGGAAAACAAAAGTTTAAATAAATCATTAAAAAGCCCAAAATAATACGATATTCATACTGATGATAAGTGGATGAAAAACATCTGACCAGCGAGATTTTACATTGATGAAAGGTAAGAGTACCTGTCTGGAGAGCTGATGGTAGTAAGCCTGTAGGTAGACTAGATAAGCAGGTATCAGAGTCAGGGCCTTCTCTTTCTGAACTGGATTATCGAGGCCTTTGATGACACTCTTCAAATGTCCCAGCAGGACTGGCTTCAAACCAGTAACATGAACCCAGGATACTGGAGGTGGCGGGGGACACTCCTGTCCCTGAGCACTGTGGCGACGACAGAGAAGGCAGCATGGTGATACGGGAAGTTCATCAAATGAAGGTAACACAGTCAAAATGTTCCTTCTGAATACCTGACCATGCTGGAATGAAGCTCCTGATGGCAACCGGCTGTGTGTGTGACTTGTGTGACCAGAGAAAGCAGAGCTGAGAGACGGTGTTGCTGCAGAGACGGCAGAGGGTCTGGGGTGGACAGAAGGCTGTTGAGAACCTGCAAAGTCCTCACCAAGGCTGGGTACAGATCTCTGGGAAGAAAAACATTAAAAAGGCTTTTAATTTATATGGAGTCTCTCTAATCTCTATTATAAACTTTAACAAAGTCCCCCGACCAAGAAGAGATTAAAATAGAGAGCACTCCGGATACAGCGGCTTAAAGATAAAGTGAATTTTTTGGAGTGGCCATCACACAGTCAGAGCTTTGAAGATGTAGGTGATTAAGATCCACAATCCGTGAAGAAATCGGCCAATATTCCTGCCAATTACTGTGAGAAGCTTATGGAAGGATAGCTGGTGTATAAAATGGGTGTAGACGAACGAAGCTGATGCACAAATTATGTGCAAATAGGATTGTTTCTGTGAAATGCTCAAAAAATGTTTCCCTAGCATAGAAAAGGTGACTGAGATTATGTTTTTTTAGATGCAAATTGTAAAAGATGCCTGCGTTGGACAAATTAATGCAGCTCGACTTCAGACAATATTTATGTAACTAAACCAAAAATAAAGAAATAAATAAAAACACCAATAATAAGCTTCAATACTAGCCCATGGTATTTAACAAACAGAACTCAATATTAATTACCAAAAGGGATGGGCAATATTGGTATTTTTTGGTACTATCACAATAACAATAAAGTAATTGTAACGCAGATTTTTGCTCTTAAAATTGTTTTTTATGACAATAGTTACATACAGATGTACGGTGTAACTTCATTTAATCCTACTTTTTGATTGTATTATCTCTCTAATGGAACAAAATGTGGAATAAAAAGTTAGAATAACAATTGCACAAGATTGTTTTGTGTGTGTGTTTTTTTTTATTTTTATATTTTTAATTCTAATTCTTTATTGTAAAGATAAATCACAAGTCTTATCGTGACGGGAAATGTATCATGATAACGATAGCAATACAACAATCCACACCCTTCATTGCCATCATAGACTAGAAAGCCATCACGGAGAAAAGGGATTAAAGGGATTAAACGAATAAACAGACTCTTTCCTTTACATGGTCCGTATGAAGCGTTTTAATACTATAATTAATGATTTTGGTTCAGTAATACATTTAAATACAGTTGTTTTAAGCTTCATTTTGATTTAAGTCATTTAGTGCTACTCATGCTGAATTTTTTTAATGTGGGACCAAAGTCATTTAGCTTACGAGTCAATTTCACCAAAGACTGAGGAAATGTCTGTGAAGTTCAGAATTTATTTATACTATGTATGTAAACATTTGGCTTCAGCTGTACAAAGAATTGTTATGATTAATGTTTCAAGTATTAGGGAAGACCTTGGAGAGAAACTTTCTAAAGTAACCCAGTGTAGAAAAACCCCTAGAATTCACTCTGATCTGCCAATTATTGTCCGGCAACAGGATTGGTGTTTATCTTTTTGAGTAATGTATCTTTAATATGCATACTCATAAATTAGACATAAAAGTACTTATGTGCAAATATTTTTACCTTAAACAAGAAGCACTGAGTGAAAGTAACTCACATGTACAGCTGGCACGCTTGTCCATAGCCGGCTGCTACAGCCCACAGCCTGTAGGCCTCAGTGGTGATCCTGAGGGCCTCGTTTGGCTCCATCAGCAGTTGGCTGGGCTCGGCACTCAGGAGGCAAGACAAACGTTCCCGAACTCCAAGAGAGTTCAGCTGGGGAAGCAAGAGCAGAGGCCGTACATTTACAATCAAGGCGATTTGTTTTAAAGTATTAACACAAAACAGATCACATTTATTGAATAATAAATTAAGTGCAGCAGGAAACCCGAAATGTTTTTAATCTTAATTTTAAAAGACCTAACAGTTTTCTAAAACTTTCTTGAGGGTTGGGTCCAGAAATTAAATAATGACCTTTTTGAAGTTATGTCAGGCAGGACTGAGTGAGAAGGTCTGATGTGGCCTATAGCCAGCAACTCTAAAAGGATTTTATGATCACGACACTTGAATGCTGCAAAACACCAACACAATGCTTTTTTATTTATTTTTTGCTGCTGCCTAACATATTTATTTTACTAATAAAGAGGACAAATAAAACAATGTCCAACTCAAACATAAAAGAATACACCAGACTTTCAGTTATGTTTTGACAAGAAACAGTTAAGTCTGGAAATATTATAAGTTTCATTTGGCTTTTAGAATTTAAATCTGAGTCCATGATGACACCGAAGTTTCCTGCATTCTCTGTGGTGAATCTGCCCGACTTTTGATTTAGTGGCAAAAATACAGTGACATTTAAGTAGATGACATATTTTCACCAGCGGACGTTTAGCAAGAGATTTGTTTCAGTTTTTATCATACTTTTTTTAATGTACTAAATACATTGAGGTTTATATTAAAAGAATAGGGCAGCAAGAACAGCTTGAAAAAATTTGGTCCAAAAACAGAACCTCAAACAGGGTTTCATTACTCCCAAAAGACATAAAATAGTCTCCGTTTGCAAAACAAGGTCTGAACTAAGTCCTTTGAATACATACATTAACAAATGCACACAATCTAAACAATCTACATAGAGTTAAGTTTGAATTGTTAATATATAAACACTGACTCCACGGACAGGAGTCTATTTGTCATTGAAATTTGTCATTAAAACAACATGAAAAGAATTCAGTCATATAACTTAATATAAACAGTTAAACCAAAACCAAACAAAATGGCATCGCTCATCTCCACATTTACCAGTCTGGCGCATGCATGCCTCCCAGATGTCGCCAAAACCCTCAGGAGCTTCATGGCATCGGCCAGAGGATGCCCATAAACAGACTGAAGAGCGATGATGGATGGAGTCCTCCAGGATGTGGGAAGAAACTCAGAGATCACAGTCTCCATCAGACGAGGACAGTCCAGCACCTGAGCATGAAACGCAGCACACTGTAACCCAGCTGTTAATTGTTTGGATCTGTTAAGGTGACTATGTGAATCTTACCTGGGTGGCAGATGGCGAGGAGTGCCGGGCGACCCGTGTCAGGATCTGCAGGACGTCCTGAACCACAGACGGAGACGGTCGGACCACCTCCAGTATGTAGCGCAGCCTGGGGAGGAGCTTCATCCTCAACAAACCCTGAGACATGGACACCGGTTCAGTTTTTAATCAGCAGAGCAGTAAACAGTTCCCGATGTATTACCAGTAAATGCTGCTGTTTCGTTACCTTCACCACATCCTGCCTGGCAACATCATAATCACTCTTGCTTTCTTCTTTTTCCTTGGCTGTCTCTCTTATACTTTCATTCTGGCCTTCGTCCTCTTCAGGTTCCTCCTCCACTGAGGATGGCAGCAGTGGAAAGGACGCCATGCCATGAAACCAGGAGAAAGTGCAGTCCAAGCATTCCTGAAGCAAACCGAAAAAAAACAGACATGAGCTTCTTTCCCAATAAAAACATGTTCAATAGTACCAGGTGAGGGTTCTGCCTAAAAACTCCCAGAGAAATTAAGTGATTATGATGTTTGCAGTAATTATGGCGTTGTTGGATCTTACTTCATCCTCCGCACACACAAGGAGCGCTTTAAGTGCATGAACAGCTGCAGACATGACTCCCTCAATGCCATCGTCCAGTGCAAAGCGGAGCAGGAACAGCAGGCCGGCGTCAAGCAGCGTAGACGTCACACTGCCTCTCAGAACAGACTGGTACTCTCCATTTCGAGCCTGTGGGATAAACAGGTGAGTGTATCCAGGTATGTCTGTAGTTATGCATGACACTCTAAGTTAAGGTCTGTTTACCTTTGTGAGGATGCGGGCATGAGTGTTGAGAGCCAGACATCTTTGTTGAATAAGCTGACTCCGAGACAGCAGGAACAATTCCTGAAGGGAGTAACCGGCTCGCTAGGGAAAACAAAACAATAAATCGTTGCTTTAAGACCTCAATTATAAAAAAAATAAAAATAACGCTGAATTAAAATGTATCTAGTTTGGATAATATGTCTTCTTCAGAGCTTGTTCAGCGCGACAGACCTCAGGCTCCTCTCCATGGTGGTGCAGGCCTAAGTGGGTCGGCAGATCTTCTGATGGAGGAATTAAGGTCCCGGTAAAGTCAAAACGAGCCTGCATTGCCTTTTAAGACACAGCAAAAGCCATTTAACATGTTGACTAATTTACACAAACATTGAAATCAAGACAATTTTTTTAAAATCTGAACAAAAATTTAAGCAGCACCACAAAGAACCGCTTTAATCTTGATTTAGAAGCAGATAACTAATCTATGGATCTCACGCATACCAGTGGAAATATACGGACCAGATCAGAAATGTATGCAGAAGCATCAACATGCAGTGCCTTAAAAAAAAACTGAACACAAACTGTAGAGGGACTCGGGGAAGAGCAATAAGTAAAAGCAGGGACTATAGATCAGATTTGATTTGAAGAATCTAGATGCAAGCCTACCAGCTGCTGAGGAAGGTAAACAGAACAACAGCAATCTCTGCAAGAGACAATTAAACCCTAAAGAAATCTCTCTAAGCGCAGATCATAGAAACCAATTTCCTCTGACTATTAAAATCAGCAATTAAGAACAATTAACAAAAGAACGTCTACACTCTTGAAACAAGAAAACAGTAAAGCTGCAGAGTTCAGCTACGAGGTTCTCCGTTACCTTTCTGGTTCCTTTCTTTCTGGGTGAAGGCAAGTCTCTCATCCACTCCAGCTTCTCCGGCTCCAACGTGTCCATGTGAACCCATTCCTTCTGGGGCTTCACTGGGAGATCCTCCTCTGAATTCACACAATACCAACACATTGTATAAACAAAAACACTTAAAAGCACGAGTTTTATCAAATACAACCATTTTAAAGAGCAAAAAAAGGCTAAGAAACAACTATAATGTTTTTTAGAAAGGCAAAACGTTGAGGGTTTGCGAATTCCTCCCATATTGTGATAAATTATTTTGTCATTATAAGAATTGTGATCTATTGTAACAACAAAAAATTAAAATGACTAACACAAAAATGTTATTTTTACTTTTTTCCTAACAGGATGTGAAGATATTTTGTGGTACTATCATGATAATATTTTAGCTCTTGAACATATCAATTTTAAATAGTTTTTATGACACTTGTTACACAGAAATGCATTTTTTAATCACTTAACTACACAGCGTAACCCCATTGAATTCATCAGCACTCTAATGGAACAAAAAGTGGTAAGAAAGTAAAACTAACAATAAAAAAATCCTAATTATTTAATGTACAGATAGGAAATTTATCATAAAATCATTATAAGAATTGTGATCTCTTGTAACAACAATACATTCAAATGACCAACAAAAAAAATGAATAATTTCAAAAACTTTCTGAATTGTTATTTTCACTTCTTTTCCCACCACTGTTTGAACCATTGAAACATTGATCATTTTAAAATATGATTAAATATAAATACGGTGTGTTGTTTACAGATGGAAATCCTACTACTGTATCTAACTGGCGACCTGCAGAGTCCGATTTTAACAACATTTAATTTCCCTTTGGGATAAGTACGTTGTTTTGTTTGGTTTTTTTAAGAGAAGTTTTTGTGTTTGTTGTCATTAGTTTTATCGTTATCGCGATTGTACCACAAGATATCGTGATGCAATTCAAAATCCATATTGCCCCTGTTGATGTTACGTAGGACCCTGACCTCATAATCGATAATCAATCATCAATTATCATTTAACAATCCAAATATTTCTCCTTTTGAAGAAGCGAGTACTTTGTCCAGTCTACTAGTGTGAACTTCACTTATTATGCATTACTGCATCTACCAGAGTTTGGTTCATTTTGAAAATGAACTGGACCTGCCTTGTAAACCCCATAAGAAGACATTTGTATGTTATATCAATATCTTTGAACCAGGACTACACGAAATATTGTAAATATATCATCCCCATTATATTAGTATGTTCCCTATTCATTACCCAACAGACAGTTTGGAATGAAATTATTGTTGGTTAATATTTTTTTATATTTTCTGAAGCTGTATTTTTCATGCTAATATCATATTTTGCAATTAGGAGAGAATGTCACGGCAACAGAAGCTCACGGCGGACACAAACGGCATTGCAACAAGCGCTAAAGTTCACACAGCAGGAAGCACCAATCGGAAAGAGGGACAATAAGACAACAGGTGTAAGTTTCACAAATTATTGTCACAACTATGTTTTCCAATATTGTATGATTTTCCTAATACTGTGAAGCGCTGATATGTATATAATTATGTTTTTAAAAAATTAACAAAAACACACTCAATAAAGTTTCAGTGCAATAAAATATCTAACTAAACAATTAAATGTCAAAAATGTTCTGACCTACTTTAATAATGAGGAACGACAATAAAGGAAAAGAGCTAAACAGTTTAGCTAAAGTAAATCTTACCAGTTAAATGTGGCGGTTTCACGTCCTTTTCCTCCTCCATCTCCACCTCGTCTAATCTCTGACACGACACGGCAGCGCTGTCCTCGTTTTCAACAGGAGGACCCACTGTGCTGCATTTATCTCCTGCGTGTTCAGACGGAGAACCAAGCGACGGAGCCCTCTGGGATTTACGAGATCTGATGAAGTTCAGCAGTTTGGGATCTGGGAGAGACATTAATTCATGTTGTGAAATCAACTCAGGCCAGAAAATAACTTCATTTCACGATCATTTTTGTTCTCACCAAGCTGAGATACAAGCGTCTTCTGCTCCTCCAGAATCTCAGATGTGGACATGGCTTGTAGCTTTGCCTGATTCTCCTTGTGGATGCTCAGGGTCTCTCCAGACCTGTCACCGCCCTGAAGACCCTCACCAGACATCAGCCTAGAAACTGGGTCCAAAGAAATTTATAGGAATGGAAACAGAGAGGAGATGCTTAGTGAATTTGTGTTTACTTAAAAAAGTAGCTCTTAAAAAGGTGTAAACTTTAATGCCACTTACGATCACCAGCATGGAGGGAGAGGATCTGTTCTCCAAGTTCAGGATGCAGATCGGCTTCAGCTGAAGATGCCTTCAGTGTTTTCTCTTCTTTTAGTCTCTGAGCTTCAATCTGACGAGCAAAAATGCTCTTCCTTCCTTTCACTGAGGAAGATGGAACCTGGAGATCCATTAAAACATAACCAGAATTGTCCGTATGTGTAAGAATTGGCAACCTTTGGTTATCTGAATTTAAAAAGTCCAGATGTAAGTCAAACAGAGAATCAGAATCAAGATTGACTAGATATATTTTACTATATGTACAAGTGAATACATCACAATTTCATTATTGTTTAGCAGTTTTGCATCCAGTTTTTTATCAAACAATGAGTACATTTATTTGAAAATGTATTTAAAAACCCAGAAAAATTACAACAAACTGATGTGTGTATATATTAGGGGTGTCCCGAACCAACATCAGCCCAAAAAAAAAAGAATATGGGATTATATCCGCCTAGAACTAAAACCTTCTACACAAGCAGTCCGTTTCAGCATTTGGTCAGCTCCACCATCATATGTTTTATTAAAAATTGTAGAACCGTCTTTCTTTAAAGAAAGTTTCATATTAAAAAAACCTTTTTATTAATAAACTGATCTGTTTCTCTCACACCTATTGTTGAGTAATATAACTTAATTAAGCCTTTTCTAATACTCGTGCCGGGTCAATATAGGTATCAGGCAATGCTAAAGACTGAAATATCGGTAACATATCGCAAGTGAAATAGCTGTATTGGGAGTACTGTATATATGCGTAAAAGAAATGCAGGAGTACGATACCTGACTGCTGGTTTCTGAGCGGTGCAGTACTTTGGGAAAAGCCAGGCCTGTAACCGCTGGTAGAGATATTGGAGCACAGCTGGTGTCTCTCTCCTTCAAGCAAACAACAACTTAATAAGGCCCATACGCAGTGATACACATCCTCAGTATCGATTTGTATAAATCGCAATATTTGCATGTGTACCTATTTTAGTTTCTATTTAGCATACAGCCTCTTATTCCCACCTCTCAGTGACATGATCTTTGAAAACCACTTACAACAATCCTGGAGAGAACAGCACTGATGTGGGTATCGTGTCTGTCCAGGCTCTCTCCAGCGTCCTCATCCTCAAAAGTTACACGGCTGGCCTTAAATCGAGACTTCTTAGGAGGGGCGGGCGTTAGGGACGGTAGCTGCTCCGGAAGATCTACAACAGACACATTTGGGAGTTTAATATTTCCACTTGTAAAACGAACAGATGGTGCCTGATAGCCATGGCTTGTTTTACACCTTCCATAGTGACCACATCCTTCTGGTTTCCTTCATTCTCAGTACTGTGCGGTTCCTCAGCATCTCCACCTTCTCCTCTCCTCTTGTCAGGACGGCGGACGATGCAGGCAGCTGAGGGGGCTCCGGAGGAAAGGAAGCGCTCCTGTTCCCTGAGGAGGTCCGCCTCAGAGTCGGTGGGTTTTGGACGTTGCAGCATTTCGCTAAAGGACACAACCATGGAATGAAACCAGTAACCTAAGAAAGCTTAATGGATCAAAACAATGAATAATTGACCATATTAAAACTGCATTTTTATTATTCTAGCTACAATTTCATATTTAAGTCACAAACATCACAAGCACAGAAAGAACAAGGAGTTGCTCCAGAACCAATACTACAAAATATTCTTCCACGATTCAACGAGTAGGTCACAAAAGAACCAAGAGCAGCATTTCCTCACGTGCAATTCCACACATTGTTTAAGATGCAATAATAAGAAAGAAACGAGGCAAACATTTTTTATATGCACCCTGCACACAGATAGCCAAGAGCATCCTAAGCATGGAAAAGTAACTAAGTTCAGTCCCATCAAGTCAAGACTATCCTGTGTTGATAAAGCAAATCACTGCGTATTCCACACTCTTGATCCCAATACATGTGCACTATTCACAACTGAAGCACATTAAAAGTAGGACAGAAAGTGTAAAGAGGTGTCCTGCAGAATATTGGCACATTAACCTGGACCGTCTCTGCTTAAATGTCCATGTAGGCTTTAAACGGGGCCGAAACTCTTAAACACATCCTTCCATTTGGTTCAATTAAGAAGTTACGCTCGCTCCGTTTCATTTTAAAGACACAGTTCGCGCGGCTGAAAGAAGCGGCGACTCTAATCAGCCCAGGTTAGAACCTGCTCAGGCTCATTTTAATGGCATTATTGAAAAGATGATGATGATGATGATGTTAATGTTTCTGTTTTCATGTGCAGTTTACATCCGAGCGCGTGAGTAAAGGCTGGGCGACCGTTACACTTTCAAACTTAAACTACTTCCGGTTAAAAGGAAAATCGCCCCTAAACTTTGTCCAGTTCATCCAGTGAAACGTTTGTTCTTCACGTTTAAAGTCGTTTTAGAGCCAGCTAACCTTTCTTAGGAGTTAAATCCTGGAGGAATCCTCACCGGAGCTTCCTGTTTATACGGACGATTTTTAGTGTGGGACAACCACCACCACCTTCAAAATAAAAGCACACAATAGAGAAAAAATATTTATTTTTTATTATTCCGCCGGTTTATATTTATCAAAATTAAAGTCATGTCCATAAATTTTTTTTAAAAAGTCCGAATACAGAGATTTAAATAATGTTGTCTATATTTTAAATATTTCACTTTTTAACAATTTTATTTGTTTCAAAGTCAATGTCAACATTCTCAGATACATTAATAATTGTAATGCTGATATATCTCTTTAGTTTCGTTTAAAAATACCTTTTTTGCCTCATATTCTGGACTTTTGAGTTTTAAACACGCAGTTCCACCGTAATCCACCAGGTGTCGCTGGTCTGGCCGAAAGCTGTTTGTCAACCACAGTTAGAGGAGAAGAAGAAAACATGCGAAACAAAACCTGCGTCCAGGTCCGAGTCATGTCCAGGTTCAGCGCTGTAGTTTGGCCCCAGGTCGTTTTATTTGGTGACTCCATCACGCAGGTTAGTTTCAGAGCAGATATGAGATTAACTTCCGGTTTCTCAGCTTAACTTCCCTGCTGCATGTTTCAGTTTTCCTTTCAGACCAATGGATGGGGAGCAGAAACTGCAAATAAGCTTGCAAGGTGAGGATTTGACAGATGCAATTGTGCTGTTTATCATTGTTATTATCAGTATTATTAGTATTATTATCATTTATTATTATCATTATTATTATTATTATTATTATTATCATTGTTATCAGTATTATTATTATTATTATTATTATTATCATTGTTATTATCAGTATTATTATTATTATTATTATTATTATCATTGTTATTATCAGTATTATTAGTATTATTATTATTATCATTGTTATTATCAGTATTATTATTATTATTATTATTATCATTGTTATTATCAGTATTATTGTTATTATTATTATTATTATTATCAGTATTATTATTATTATTATTATTATGATTTTTATTATCAGTATTATTATTATCATTGTTATTATCAGTATTATTATTATTATTATGATTATTATTATTATCATTGTTATTATCAGTATTATTATTATTTTTATTATTATGATGTATTTCTAGATAGTCAGTTGTTTGTTTCAGTTAAATAAAATAGAATAACCAGGAAATTAAGTTATTGATACTAATAATCACAATAAAAATGTCGTCCTGCTGTTTTGTTTTAATAACATCACTGACAAATTTTTCAAATAGCTTCACTGTTCTTTTGTTGTTTTAATAGATTGTAAATAATATATAAGCTGGATTTTTTTTTATGTGCTAAAATTGGAAAAAAAGTTTTGTAAGTAGAAGCATTTTTAAGGTTTGATATTTTGACTTTTCTGGTACTCTGCTAACCAGGAGCTTCCTAGAAAACTGTTAATTTCCACCATGTGTAATAACCCCGATTTAATGTTGCAATAGATAGTATACCATTTTTGTAAGTACATCATTCCAAATAGCTTATAAATGAGTCTGCCTGAATTCACTAAAAACATTAGTTTTACACTAGAGGACTGGTGGAGGAGATATAATTGGATATAATTATATCATGAATATGGATATAATTATCCATATTCATAACATTTAACAAAGCTTGGAAGTTGTTTTATTTAATAAATCAATGTTTTCTACTTTCTGTTTGTAGAAAATGTGATGTTGTGAACAGAGGATTTTCTGGCTACAACTCCAGATGGGCAAAGATCATCCTTCCTCGCCTGATCAGCAGCCACAACTCAGCAGAAAACCACATAGCAGCTGTTACTGTCTTTTTTGGAGCAAACGATGCTTCGCTGGAAGGTACATCCGTTTTAGAAGAAAAAATAAAACTCGGGTTATGTCGATGTGGCAAAATATTGATGGGTTCAATAAGGAAGTAGTCCACTTTCTTGTCTAACGGCTTAATTCAAGCTTCAATCTGCGGGTCTACCCCCTTTCTGAAAAAGAGAAACGCTTTGCTTTTTAACATGTTTGGTACAAAAACTAACTCTTCTCTCTCATTTAGATAAGAACCCACAGCAGCACGTCCCTCTAAAGGAGTATTCAGAGAACCTGAAGGAGATCAGTAGGTTTCTGTCCTCGGCTGGTGTTCCATCAGACAAAGTTATCTTCATCGCTCCTCCTCCGATACACGAGCCGGCCTGGGAGAAGGAGTGCATTCTCAAAGGTAACCTACAGGCCACCATGTTTTCTTCTTCTTCGTTCCTGCGTTGATCCTGACTGCTTTCGTCTGTTGTCGCTACCAGGATGTCCGCTGAATCGCCGCAACTCGGTGGTGGGACAGTACGCTGAGGCGTGTGTTCAGGCAGCCGGGCAGTGTGGCTCAGACGTTCTAGACCTCTGGACACTCATGCAGAAAGATGGACAAGTGAGTTTGCTCCTGGACCCAATTTACATACAGTACATTCAGTACACCCAAAATAATTCACACCCTTTGAGCTTTTCGCACATTTCGTTTCATTAGAGCCATAAACTCTACTGTATATTATTGTCATTTTATTGTTGACCGTTTTTATCAAAAACGGCCTCAAGCTTTTGCAAATTTGATGGAGAGCATCTTTAATTAAGATATTTGTGGAGATTTCTCAAAAGGAGTTGGGTCTGCACTTTGACTAGACCATTCCCCCACTTTACTAGGCTCCGATCTACACTATTCTGTTGGTGCTCTGGTTGTCCTATTGAGGGTGACCTTTCACCCAAGTCACCGGCCTCCAACACATGTTCTTCCAAGATTGTCCTGTGTTTTCTTTTCCCACCATATTCCTATCGGACAGCAAAGCTTCCGACAAGCTTTGCTGTCCACAACACTATGCAGCCTCGGCTACACTCACTCAGACTTTAAATTGTATTTTCCACGCAGATCAAGAAACATTTGTTTGCTCCGATTTCAATTTATTGTGATGGAATATATTGGAGGGGTCTGCACGGATACAGGACTTTATATTTTCCTTCAGTTTTACAATTATTTGCTAATTCGTAGATCTTTGTAAATTTACCAAATAAAAAAAAAACTGATTTGGTCTTTAAGTGGCAAAATTTAGATAAGTGTTTTGCAAGTTTTTGAAAATCCTGTGATAAGTATAAAACCAGAGCTAGTCCATAATGTTTCTGATTATCAAGTGTCTGTCATGGATGTCTTTCGTTAAAGACGTAGGTATGCCTTAATGTTATCTTTAAATGTAAAAAAATTGCTGAGTAAACAGATTGTATTTCCCTGCATGCTGCTCTCCAGGATTACACAGTCTATCTGTCAGACGGCCTGCATCTCTCAGACAAAGGAAACCAGTTTGTGGCCCAGCATCTTTGGAGTATCCTGGAGAGGCGCGTAGCTCAGCTCCCCTTCATTCTGCCTTATTGGGGGGACGTGGACTCCAAGAGCCCAGAGAGCAGCCTCCTCTGTAACTAACGAAAGAGAGGAGACCTACAAAGGCTCAGAAACAAGCTGAACTGGACTGAACATGTTGAGAATGTCTTTTTTGAATTTTTTATTATAATTTTCAGCAACCAGAATCAAATATAAATGCTTAAAGATGCATTTTTCTTACCAAGATCTCATTCATCAATTTAAAAAAGTGATTAAACGGTTTTAATGCAAAAGGTGGTTAATTTATTTTTGTTTTTCATACAATAAAATGTTTTACAGCATTAACATGTGACACAGCAGGTAACGTGGGAGGCTGCTTCAGACACACGTGTGCAGACCTCGCATTGGCACGAGTTTATAAAACCAAAACGGGGGAGGAAAAAAAATAAATCTGAGCAAACGGAAATTTCACAACCTATTGGTGCACGAATGAGACGGGTTCCTCTTTTTACAGACTTGTAACAAAAACCCAAATGGATGAAATACCTAAATGTGTATTAATACATGTGTGAAAAGCAAAAAAAAAAAATAAAATGACTGTGCAAAATCTAAATGTTCCAGTGTTTAAAAAAAGTGCTTTTATTTAAAAAAAACTTAAGACTGTATCCTCCAAAATCAGTTCCCACAGTCAGAGTGGCCCATATGTAACGCAATACAGTAACTGTTGGATGGGAATCTCGATGTGGTTGGGAGGTTTTTATTAAAGGAGAAGCACGACTGCATCTTAATGCATAAAGACACGTGGGAAGACCAGGGCAGGATTCTGGGATCAGTGGAAGTGTTTCATCTAATTAGAACCATTAAACTTACCCAATTATACATTTTTATATGCATAGTTTTTTCAGGTTTCAGCTGCGATGTATTTTTATTGGGGTTTTAAGTGGCAGGCTAACGGAGACTGTAATAAATTGTAAGAAAATGACATGTTTTAGAAATAGAAAAGTCGAATGCGTGTGCATTGAGAGACTTTTCGGGTATGACAACCAGCTCTCCATATCCAGAGGGATGGCTACATTTTGGTGTGGGAAAACTAAATTAAACAGATAACGTAGAAAGTCTATTAGTTTTTCACCCATACTAGAAGCCGTAGTGTTGGCCTCGTCTGACCGTAACACACGTATGCTGTGTCTCCTGTTTGGGGGAGCTTAGATCTTTCTTTTAGAGAGCAGGATCTCCGCAGCTTCTCTGCACAGTGTTTCATTTAGTGGTACGGGATTAAAGAGGGGGTGAACGTAAAGGCATACATGTGTAGGCGAGATTGGTAAAAACGTCACAATAATGCCCCATTTGTTGTTGGTGTGTCATCTAAAAGTTTGTGTTTAATGTGTAGGGAAACCTTGGGATGGGTCTGTTTACCCAAATCTGGTTCCTAATCTCTCACAAGAAATGTTTAAAAAAATATAAAGGCAAAAAAAAGGGAACTCACGGCTGTAAAGAAGTGGCTCCGTTTAACCAATCTAACCTTCACGCCTCTAATTACACGACAGCCGCTGTTTTTATGTTCTGTATGTTAAGACGGATGCTGCTCTACGACGTTTTCTTAGCACTCTGTCTCTTTAGTGTCGAGGCGGTTCTGCCTCGTGAGGCGCCGCCGCTCCCTCGCCAATGGGTTCTGCTCTGTCACATCCTCGTAGGAGGATTTCGTAGCCGACGAGGAGGCTCCTGCGGTTGTGAAATCGCCCGACCGCCCCTCCTCTCCCAGGTGAGAGTCGCTGCTGGTGTCCTCCGGGATGGTGGCCATCCGCTGCTCCCCTGCGCTGTCCTGGCTGGCGGCGTGGCTCGGGCCAGGCTCCTGGGTACTGCTGCTGGCCGCGGTCGGGGCCAGGACCTGGTTCGGCGGCTGGGGAAACTGGGAGAAGGGCGCGGTCCGGACGGCGGAGAAGAAGGGACGCTGAAGAGGCTTGACGATGCGCACGGACGTTGACTCGAAGTTGCTTAGCTTGTCTTGACTCTGCAGAGCAAAAAGAACAGTTTTAGGTGAAAAAAAAAAAAAAAGGCAATCACCAAGTTCTGCTTTGGACTGAGGTCGGGTCCATTCCTTGTTTACTCCATTCTGTTTATGTCAAAGCCCTCACATATCTCTCCTGGACTTCAGATTTGAACAAACATATAATGATGATTATAAAAATCCTTATATTTTGGCCTTAGAAAACCATAAAAACATCACGTTAAGGTTGGAATGAGTAACACAAACCTCTCTGCTTGTGGACATTTTGAGTCAAAACAGACAGGAAGTATTTGCTCCAGGCATATTTCTATTATTTTAAATGGGGTTTTTGGGTGTTTTTTTTTTTTTTGTCACACCTAAATGTTTCATATCCAAACCAAACAAGGCCTTTGTCATAGGATAAATGTGTTTCTCTCGTTGAATGTAATTTTACTAGTTGACTCATGTGGAACCTCTAAGATAACATGAAGCAGATTAAAATATTTAGAAAAGCAAACAAGAAGTACAAAGACACGGACACCTGTAAGGCACGAAGGCTTTCAGGCTCCGGGTAAACCAGAGTTAGAGCCATTATCCGGATCTGAATGAGATGCTGAGAGAACGAACAGCTAAAGTAGAGCCTGTTTGGAAGCAGAAGCTCTTGTGAAATCTAGCCTCGACATGGTGGTGTGATGGTCTGGAGCTGCTGTGCCGCTATTTTATAGAACTGCAATTAAGATTTCTGCTATCGGCTTTAAGGCTCAAACGCAGGTCGACCCCATCCCGACTTAAACGTGATTAAGATGGCAGTACTGTCAACAAGCCCAACGAACCATTCATGGCTGAAAGCTCAACGAGACCTTACTTTAGAGTCAGTTTGATTTGGATTGATTTCCAAGGCCTCAAATTCTCTTCATCTTCTTTTCTTAGATCGGACACTTTTAAGTGTGACAATGGTGTCAATACTTTGCAACCTGTGTTACTCTGGAGTCACAGGTGTACCTTGACTTGGAGAGTTAAAGAATCAAATGAAGTGACTGTACATAACTTCCTGTGTACCCACAGGTCAAAATGTCAACAAAAAGAAAGATCTGTGGAGGAATGTCGCCTCAGTCTCGACATTGATCCAATCGAGCCTAGAATACCTAAAGCAGAAGACAAACCACCGCAAAACTGTGTTACATATGAAAGCAAATCGTCTTGCAGCTTAAACAATGATGCAAACTTAAAAGGGTGACACACGCCATCTGAAACCACAGAAAGACGACACGTTTCCGTCCTCTTGCTCTTTTGAATACTCCCAACACTCAGTCTCGCTTTCCTTGAGGTAATTCCTGATCAGATCAGGCTGCTTTGATCCACGTGAAGAGACGGTCGGATCAGTGATTACGTCAAAGCGAAAGTGACTCCAGGAGTATCCCCGACCGGCGCCGCTGACCATGCACTCAGCGGGCGGCACATGGCAACACCGGGCGGTGGTACAAACTCACTCACCTACTGCCGGAGCTCTACTACAAACCTCCACCATCTGCTGCGGTGCCGGAGCAGAGAGCGATCGACAGGTCATTCAGAAAGAAACGTATCCAACTCACGTCAGATATTCCCCGAATACGAAACAACTGGCCTATCGTTCCTTTTAAGACTTCAGGCTGAACTGCTGAGTTAATCAGTTTCCCACAGTAGGTGAGAAAAAACATTATTTCAACTAAGATAAATGCTAAATTTAATTTTTACTGGCCAAAAACACGGGCTATTAATCAACATATCCGATGTGATGGCCCCCTATATAGTAGATTAAGACCCTCCCACACTCGTCAGTAGGCAACAGTGATGTGTTATCGTTTCCATATTTGTCGTTTATTCTCCGAAGCGAGTTATCAAATGCCTGCACCCAGGTTTGTAGATCAGCAGCACATTTCCTTGATCCCAGCCCGGTTACGTACTAGATTAAAAAAACCTGTCTGATCTATTTAGGCGCATATCAATAAATTTGAATTTCAGACAATAGTTTATCTATTTCTGTAATTAAGTTCAAGAAAAGAAATCCCAAAATTTAGAAAACAGGAATAAAGATCGCTGGTGCAATATCAGTGCTCGCTATATTGAAAATCGAAAAGGACACCTAATAGTTTGCTGTAATATTTTCAGAGTTTTAAATTTGGAGGGATTTTTTAAACAATGCTGCATTTTGCAGAGTTCACACTAGACACAAATGCTAAAGGTTACACAGGGAAGAAAATTAGAAAGAGAGAAAAGAAAAGAGCTCGAATATAGTATATGATATCATAATCACAAATTTGACCAGCAGATATAACAATATTTTATGATGTCGGCAGCCCTAGCCAAAATAATCAGAAAAGAAGACTTTAATGACCATGATCTGTGTGTAATGCATCTATAATATTCAAATTATTCTTATTGAGTTTAACAGAAAAAAAAAAATATATACATATATATATATATATATATTTTTTTCACTGATGTTGCAAGATGAGAAATGTTGAAATATTTTTGAGGTTTCTGCTCCTCAACCATCAGTTCCTTTTCTTCTACGTCAATAAACTCTGTCGGCTTTTTCATTATCACCATCATACATGACATTTCTTTTGAGATCCTGAAAGGTATAGTCAGCATTCAGGCTTCCACCTGAACAACTACACAACCACCTTATGTCACTCCAGCATCCAGCGAGGCCAAACGTGGATGCAATTTTGAGATGTGCGCGTTTCTGACCAGGTTAAAGCTGAACTCCAGTGGTTTCTATCAGCAGGATGGAGAGTGGCTCTGCGGCTTTGAGCACCTGCTCTATGAACAACATCAAAAATAACCTGCCTATAACAGAGTATTGTCCAAGTCCCGTCTGTTCAACCGCAGGAAAATCTACCCTCTGGTTCTTCTTGGTTGGGTCTTAATGAGGTCAGTAAAGGCTTCTTTTCTCGTAACTTATTTTTTTAACAGATTATCCGACACCATAATCATAAAAACACAACCATTACAAAAGAAAGTAGACAAAAATTGAATAAATAAAACATGTCAATATCTGCATATGCTCTTAGTAAAGAGGTCAGTTATCCGAAAGCTAATTTTGACTTAGATTAGTTTGGTTAGTTTGGCAACAATGCAAACAGTCAGGAAAAAGATAAACGGCTTACACCGGTGGGGAAGTAATAGGACTTTGCGCTCTCTTCGTACTGCTGGTCCAGTCGTTTGTCCTTCAGACAGAAACAAGGAGAGACTGTAGGTGATTTTCAGCGCTGTAAGAGGACGAATCTCATTAAAGAGCCATAGCAAACGAATGATTTCTTACCACACAGTGAACCAGGATGCTGAGAGGAATCCAGAAAACAAGAGAAAAAACAAGGACTGACCCCACGATGTTATCAGCCAAGAACTTCCCTGTGGATATCAACAAAAACATAAAAGGTATGTAAAGAAAAAAACTCAACGATCTAAGGGTTGTTGTAACACTCTTCACCGCCTGTTGAGGCTGTCTGGTTGTCGTAGGACTCACTTACCAAACGTGTTGATGTCCAGTTTGTCAATAAAATCCCACAATCTCTCAATCACATCCTGCACCTGCTTCATGCATTTCCCCTGTTTTATTAAACAATAAAGGCATTTCAATGAATTTTCTATGTTGGAAAAACTCTAAAATATGGACAAAATGTGGAGATTTTAAGCCAAAATCCTTATAAGAACTTGTCCTTGCTGCTGGAATCCAGATTTTTCCACTCACGTTTCCGTCACAGAAGCCTACAGTGCATGGTTTGCCTTTGCGAAGGAACAGGAAGGCGCCGTCGGGTTGCGTGAAGGGAGAGCAGATCCCAGATTTTCTGCAGCACACCTTGCAGGAATCGCTCGTCTCTGAAGGAAACAAGTATCCAAACAAAAGAAAAAGTTCATAGTTACTCATTGAGCATAGCCTGTATTAAACTGGGGACAGTGCAGCATTTAAACTTATCAAGAGAGATTTAAAAATGAGTAGCAAAGGCAAATGAGGTGGGTTAGCGGTGCTCCACAACAACTGACAGTTATCAAGGACATGTTACTGTGGAATATCATCTTTGCTGTATATTTAACATATTTCATTTGTTCTAACTGAAGCATCCTAGAGTAAAGTTCCTGAAAGACTGGTTTTGCTTTTCACTTTCAGTTGTGGAAGTTAAAGCCTACATGCTGCCTGATGTCTGTGGGCACTATACTCTTACGGAGCTCCACTGATCCTGCACGATCAACATTTACCATTGCAGGCGCACGACTGCAGGCCGTGCTCTGCCTCGCAGAACGGTTTACACTCTCCCTTGTTGCATCGGCCTTTATCCACACACACGGTGTTGTCCGGAGCGTTCCCCGGCGGTGGACACTGACTGCTGTTTCCTGTGAAAAGACGGAAAGGGTTAATAAACATAAATTCACAGTAAACACTGCACCGCAACATGGATGAGTTCTGCGGTTCCTAAGTTACGCCAGGAGGAGGCGCTCACCTGTGCAGGAAGACATCCCTTTACATGTTGCACTGATGGGCTCCTGGCACCTGACCCCCGCCTGCTCATACTGGCAATTCTTACAGCAGGGGGTGTTTCTGTCACTGTGGGAACAAGAGTTCATTCCGATCAAGATTTCTTTAATATTATTATGTTTTCTTTTTTAACAAGACAGGACAGTAATACATTTGTCTTGAAGATCTCAACACTATTAACAACAATAAAAACAAATAAGTAAAACAAAAAACTATTAACACAGCGTAATGTAGCAAACATCTAGTGAATAATGTACAAATATTAACATATTTTTAAAAAATTACCAGGCTACAACGAAGCTCCATGTGTCTATATTGGTCAAGTATCAGTAATGTGCAGTTAAGAATGGCAGGATAGTCAGTTCCTCTGCTGCCTTCACTACAATTACAATTTGTTCACGTAGCTGTTCTATAATTTTTTTTCAGTACTATTTCAATATTTTTAAGGGCAGCAATCGTTCAATTTACACCTTGCCTGTTCAAATACATAGACTACGTTCTGGCTGAGACGACTCTTCGATTCCCTTTGCTGCCCTTCTTTAAAACACAAATATACATGATTGACTACCCATCTACCTTACAAACTTACAATACATTGAAAATATTATAGATTAATTGAATATATGTGACAAATTTAGTGCATCTGCCACGAATAAGCAGTGGAAATATGCAGTGAGGCATAAGCTACCGTGCTGCACGCATGAGGGGGTCAGTGTTGAGCCCCACAAGCACGAGAGGCGCATTTCTGCTACGCCTCGAAATGACCAAAAACAATCGAAGGAGTACAAAATAATCCAGCTGGATTTATATCGATAAGGCATGACTCCCATGCTTAGCAGTATTTCCCGTTAAAACAGCCAAAGTTAAGAAACAAGGACATTTTTACATGTGACGGAATAATGAAGGATAAATGAAAAAAGTCTGAACATTTTATTTTCATTTCCAAAAAGTAAATTCAAGAATTAAATTTGACCTCACATTAAATGCTGTCTTTTTTTCTTGTGATTAACAATGATCAACTCATAACATTATTTCAAACAACTTAATTAATCAAATAAAGGTTACATTGAAATTCAAGCTACTTTTGTGGCGTCCAAATGAGTCGTGCCTCACCAGTCATCCACGTCAACACCCACCATCGAGAGCATTTATCTGTCAGGTGATCTATAGCAGTGATACTCTAATCCTTTTCCTAAAGAACACTGGATGGCCAGAATAAGCTGACTGATTTAGATGAGAGGCTACAATCCAGATTGCGATGCCCGATTTTAAAGTGATGAGAAGTTGTTCCTTTACAACTTCAAATAACATTTCTCCACTACCAGTATTTAAATTCTGGACATCATCAAATTTTTGCGTTAAGGAGGCTCTAAACCCTCCCAATCCCCAACAAAAATCCCTGGGCGGTCCGATTCCACTTGTTTAATGCGTTCTATGCCTTCCACTTCTCCGATAACTTACCTGCACTTAGCGCCAACTTGGAATTTGCAGTCTGAGGTGCAACAGTCGTCCTCGTAGAGATGGAGGAGCCCTGGGTCGCACTCCTCCCCGTCCTCCACTCTGGAGTTCCCGCAAACTTTGCTGTTCCTCTCCTTGAAGCACAGGGAAGCCTTGAGACGCAGCGTTTTCCCAACGGAGGCTCTGCTGCAGCTGGAAAAGCGCTTAAGAGGAAGAATATGTGAAGATATATTAAATAAAAGGCCACAATTTAAAGCTTTATTTATACAAGTGTAGAAGAATGATTGACAAAACAGGGTATTCTGTTATTCTACTGTAATTCATTACATTTCTTGTTTATACTTTTGTTCCTTATTAGACAAAAAAAAATGTCACCTCCCCTTTTTTTATCTCCACCATGGGTCTAAACTCTGCTTGGAATTTCCTTCAAAAAGAGGCAAACCCCACAAAGAAAATAGGAGATACGAGTGCTTGCTTTCTTGATCATTGTGATACTTCGCATATTAAGCAAATATCACCGGACACCTTTAGTCGACACTTTAGGAAATTGTTTCACTCTATTATAACATGTCTGAAAAGTTTAATCGTGTCTCCGTTCGCTAACATCACCGGAGCAGTTCAGGCTTGTCTAGTTTCTGCAGCCCTTTTTTTTTTTTTTTTTTTTTTTTTTT
>JAVLVB010000569.1:3812246-3823427 GCA_032876305.1 Orestias chungarensis | reverse complement strand
TTAAAACGTTTTCGAATAAATCTGAACGCACTCAGACACGCAGAGGCCAGTAAACGTGTTTGCACTGCTACAGCTTATTCGTATGAAGACCAACTTAAGTGTTTTTATTTGTAATTTTAATTAACCGTGGTGGATATTTCAAGGTTTTAGCATTAAGATGTATTCGGCCTCATCAACTTGACAGTTTGTCTCTAACTGTAGAATTAGGAGACTGAAATTTTTACCCCGTCTTTTTCCAAAATGATTGACTTAGCCAATCTAGTACATATAAATGGTTCCAAGGTAATTTGCTCTGGCTGTATATTCAGAGTCATTGTCCTGCTGATTATTGACAACCGCTGCCAGGTATCATGTCTTACAGAGGGCTTAGTGCCTTTAGTGGAGGTGCACCCACAGATTTCCTTAAGTTTGCATAATAATTTTGTCCATTGATCTTATTTACCTCTGCAAAAGTCTGAAAATCCGACCTTGTTCCGTTTTGCTTAACCAGCAGAGAGAGCTAACTGACAGACTGGCCCATCTGGTCACCTCTGACATTTCTGGGTAACAATGTTCACCCCACTGTTTCAATATAGCAACTTTGTCACTGTCAGTTTGGGGTAGCGACATAGAGATAAAAAAAAAAAACGAATCGCGACATATCGTGCCCATTTCACAGTAACAAGGAAGTAATGATTAAAAGAAATCTATATGTATATAGCAGCTGGCGTAGCACCGCAGCCGATACCTTGTTGTTGACGTGGTCTCCGCTGACAGCTATGGGGTACATGACAAACTTGCCACCCTCATCGTCCCTGGGAGCACAGTCCTTCAAGTTATCAGGGTCGTGTTCTGCTCCAAAGTTATGGCCCAGCTCGTGTGTGGTCACCAGGTCCGCTTCCTGTTGACCAACCGAGCCATAGTGGGGGGAAATTGTGTGGTTTACTCTCAGATATGGCACTTAATGCAAGCTATGAACGTATTTGAATGCAGTTTAATGCCTTATTTGAGGATTTGACTTAGTTTCTAGCTAAAGTTTGGAGAATTCAGATTATAAAAGTAACAGAAAGTCTGGATTATTAACATTCGACTGCAACACAAAACAGCTGTCGCATGGAATCTTAGCTGAAACCAACAGCATTGACAATGTAAAGAAAACCGTAACTGACCTTAGTGAGGATAGTTTTGCCGTAGTTCTTGGTGCTGGTCAGGCCTGTGTTGAGGTAACTGAGCGTCTTGGTGGAATGAGACGGGCTGTAAGCTACAACACAACCAAATTTCTGTTACGTCTTTTGTGAAACCGAGCCGCCTCAGGTTTTAGCGGTGGATCTTACGTCCTGAGCAGATGCCGCCGAGGGGTTGAGGTCTGGGAGCGGCGACGTAGGCCAGGCCGAGTGTGCCCTTATCAAAATCCTGGTAGGTGAACAGGTGAGCCAGGCACACGGTGGAGGCGTTCTTGGCCAGATCCGAGCTAAATTGCTGTTGGATGCCAGCGCAGAAATTCATGTTTGTACAGTTTAACTATCATTTTCATAATTACCTGCAAATATACCTCAATATGTGACCTATTTATAGTTTAGTATTGCTTTAATTCTACATTTTAAATAATATCTGGTTTGAATTTATCAATATATATATAAAGGGAGAGTTCCTTTTTTTTTTTTTTTACCTCCAGGAGTTTCTTCACATCCCAAACCTCCTCGCCTTTCACTGGGCTGTCCTTCATGTTATAGTGGGCCCAGCCAACACCAGTGTGGCCAGGGGGCGGCTTCGTTGGCTCTTTGTTTATAAGGATCTAACAGCAGAAACCCCCCCAAAAAACTATTAAGATCACCTCAGAAAATCCAGTTACCAAATGTAATGTACATGTATTTTCCCACCAAGTCACTACAAGCAGCCGTAAAGGAACTTCAAATTTAGCAACAACTAAGTTTTATCACATGGATCTGATGGAGTCTTGAAACCATCATATTTTATGCCCTTGATAAGTGTCGTCTCTAAAAGTCTGAGTTTTATAAAGTGATTTAAACATGAACGAACCTATTTGGTTAATTCACAAATTCAAAACCTTTTTGGAATAATGAACATTTAACTGATAGTTAAATCAGTTGGTATATTAACATAAACCACAAACATTCAGAAAGGTAATTGCACAAATCAAACACTGAATATAAAAAAAGTAAAAATAGGGAGAGGGTTTTAACTTGTGAACAACAGCGGTCTCCTCGTAGTCGGAAGAAAAAGACGAGAATCTGTGTGTGGTCGGCTGCTAATTGTGACATAGCTGCATATTCTCTGAAGTTTGCCTCTGATTGACTAGTCAGCCCCTCGTGATAACTGCTTCAACGAAAGCTCCAGGTTACTCTGACCCGTTATATTTTTAACTTGGACATGCAGACAAGACACGATTAATACAAACAAGAGGCCTTACACAGCCGAGTCAGAACAATGATTTTTAAAATTTGGTTGTTAAAAAAATGCTTTTACTTGGACGTTAGTTTCCCATGTCCGTGTAATCTTGTTTAAAATTACTGTAAGATTTGTTTTCTTTTCTTCCTACCTTTGAATTGTTCAGGGATCTTCAGCAGTGATTTTCATAAAGAGGGGATACCAAGACATCCAAACAAAAAATCAATCAAATCAAATCAAAAGTACTTTATTTATCCCAAAGTGAAATTAAGTAAATTAAAACCAAGCCAGAACTGCAGTGGTCGTACAGGATTTCCCGTCAGTTGAGCAGAAAAACTAGGCCGTGCGAGATGCATGATCCTTTGATCCCATAACTAAATTTAATTTTTCACCACAAAGTAAGATATCTAGTTCTTAATTTTCTGACGGATCTGCACGGTGGTTCTAAAAACATATAAATCCTTCTTCTTGCATGTTTGCTACTGAAATCCTCATTATGTTTGTGTTTTTATAAAGTTAGAATTTTAATCTGTAAAAACACATTTCTTTAAACTGCAGCGATGCAGATAAAGATATAAGAAAATAATTTAGTTACATGATATTTTAAAACAATATTGGTAGAAAAATATCTTTTTTAATAGCATTTACAATGTTAGTTTTAACTTTGTTTGCTTTTCAGATTATAAGCGTTAGCCTATACCTCCCACTAATTATTAATCCCATAACTCTTCCTCAGAAGAACTCCAAATTCATTTTACAAGCTTTTTTTTTGTAGTAACCCCACATGAGTCCCTTTAAAAACCTGTTTTACCAGAACCTATACTGACAATATGTGCACTAGTACTACAGGGGACCGTTTCAACACTCCAAGAAGGTGGCACACATTTTAAATTATGTTTTATAAAATACTAAATATTGTTTGAAACTGTTATGGTAAGGTAAAAGTTTAAAAAAAAGTTATATTTTAATCGAGAAATACTCCATAAAACAGTCAGAGAGTAAATAATGACTTTAAACGTTTAGTAAAGTTTATGTTTATGTGTGTAAGTATATTTAAAAACTAAATAGAAGCTAATTTGTGGTTTTCTCCATTTAATTTGTACTTAAAAATAAGACAAAATTAATAAATTCATTTAAATGTAATAACACTACAAGAAATAATATAAATCGAACTGATGCAAAATTATAGATTTTTCTTTTATCCGGATTTAAAAGCTTGATTGCAAAACAGGAAATTAATCATATTCCTGTTGGGTTTTTATTACACACCATGCTTGAAGTAATCAAATATACTATATTTTAATGCAACAAAACATAAAATCCAAGATTATTAAATAGAAGAGGTGCCAAAAACCCTTCTGTCTCTTAAATATTTCCTCCACTACATCATGCAGTGGATTCTCTGACATAACTGCCCCATAAAACTATGGCAACAAATAGCAGACAAAGAGTCCATTAATGCAGTAACATGTTCTGTGTTAAACTGTGATTCTGTAGGACAGATTGTAAATTATTCACATCTATAACCGGAATAGAAAAAAAAACATAAGTAAATGCATAATTCTTCTATGAGAGTGCGATAAACTTACAGTAACAAAACAGTGTCTACATTCATTCCCAGTTGGATTTAATCTCGCCCTCAGGGGTAAATAAAAAGGCCAAAATTCCTAAGAGAAACTCTGCATTTGCAGACATGCTAAACGGTCGGTTTATTCTGAGCCTGGTTTCCTGGAGTGACGCTACAAACTAAACTAAAACGAAGATAATAAGAAGCTGAGAGAGTGAGTTTTTTAAGTGAGAGCGCCGCCCAACGAGTTCAATGGGAAAAACTTTGAATTCACCTGTTGGATCTGGATGCCGTAGCCTTTGAATTCGTCGTCCCAGGAGGTGTTTCTGTAGATGTCATCGACTCGGTCGATCAGCTCGATCTGTGACACAGAGAGAGGTAAAACGAATCGCAACCTAAACACAAGTCATGCCGATTTGTTTGGCTCATTTCGGCGACAAGGCCGTTGAACGTGCTTTAAATGATGAAAAGACATTTAAAAAAATAAACAAACAAGAAACATATTTCTGTGGAGAATAAAAATATGTAACAGAGCTAAAATTAATATCACACAAAAGCGACCCAAAAGAAGTATTTTGCCTTAATTTAAAGAATCTCTGTGTTTCTGTTCAGTTCACAGATTAAGAGAAGCATAAAAAAATGAATGCTTCTCCTCCGTGTTTGGTTCCGAATCTGGGAAAGCAGAATAGAACAAAACCAGAAGAGCTGAGAGGTCTGAAAGGTTCATACAACCACAATCCATCTGAATACAGCATAAACATGATTTAGGTTATTATCAAACTGTACATTATGGACAATAAAAAAGCTAAAGAATTGAGGAAACCCCACCAGGTAGTTGAGAGTGATGCTTTCTTGGCCACGGCCCATGTGTTCATAGAAGCGGTAGTCGGCCACCAGCAGAAGGGGGCAGGTATTTTTCCTGTGGTCGTTAACCAGTCTTTTCACTCTGTGCTGGTGCTCTATAAGAAAATGTAGAAAAAGCTGTGATATGATATAAGACATCAGACTAGTGGAGCTTCAGACAGAGCCCCCCTCAGAACCGCTGTAATATAGACAGCAACAGGAGATCCTTCATGTCAGCATAAAACAATTCTTTGAAGAACAAAATGGTGCCAATGTTAAACCAACAGCTGCTTTATATATTATAATATTATTGTGGTAAATACTGCGATAACTATATTACATGCAATATTTTCCTGGTTTCCTCTTGTCTCTCTTTCTTATTTGTACTTTCTATTATACGTGACCTTTGGGGTTTTCGACAATTTCAAAGATTACTGACCTGGGATTTTTTCCTACTGGCTAAATTTCCCATCAGCATGTAAAAAAAAAAAAACTCTAACTTCATAACTCATGTATATTAACAAAGCAACAACTGCACCCAAATTATGGAGGGCTAAGGGTGGCAAAATAAAATTTATATATATATATATATATATATTTTTTTTTATTATTATTAAATCATGACATACAACAATAACTGATTAAATACATCATGAAATTCTGAAATATGCTATTTAAATAATAAAGAGGGTTTTGTTTTCTAATATATTTAAGATATATTGAGTTTCCCTTTTTATACCCCATCAATTTTTTCCACATGTCCACAGAAAATATAATTCCATCCTCTTTATTTTTAATTTAAAAAAGGCATATAATTAATTATGTCAGCACACGTCTAATAGCGAATCAGTGACCAGATACTTCAGCAACTGTTGTTGTAATTTAAGAGTAGATTTTTCACTAAACTCTTCATTTACTCACTTTGCCTTTTGTTAGCAAGAATCGCTGAAAATCTCTGTCCTCGGATGTGCAAATCTGGCCTAGAGTAGCACCAAACTACGATCACCTCTCCAAAGTATTGATTTCGGGGTCTATTTATTTTATTTTGAAAAACTGCTGAAAAAACAGGGATTATTTTCATTCTGCTGCACAGAATAAAATACATGAAGCACACTGAAGCCTGTTGATATAACTTGTAAAAATATGGACAGGTTCAGGAGGTGTGAATACTTTTTAAGGCACCATGAGCTCCACAAAATCAAGTAAGCATGAATTCATGGAACACAAAGACCCATTATCATCAATCAGTGGTTGATTACGATGATCAAACAGAATAACTTAAAAACCTAATTACCAATTGAGCTTTTTTGCAGTTTACGCAGCTTTTTTAAATATAAAACTACTAAATGCACGGTAACCTCTTTTAAAACAAGCTTTCAAACAGAGCCGAGAACAAAAGGACTCCATTCTGAGGGTTGCATCATTCCCCTGCCTCCACATTATTCGGCAGAGTGGGAGAGATCTGCCGCGGCCTCCGCAGCGAGCAGAAGGAGAGAGCTGACTCACGCGGCTCTGAGCTCTGGACTCCTTAATGCTTCCTCCGTACGAACCCTCACCTCACCTCATCTCATCTCCTCCGTGGGCGGTTTTCTAGCAGATTACAGTGAGAGGTGCTTCTTACATAATAACTACTCCTCCTATATCAGCTATTCTTTTTCTTATTACTAGATAAGAAAACTAAAAGCTCATGTTCCATTAGATCTATGTTGATCTCCCTAATCAAACTTTTAATAAGCTTCTGAGTGGCACAATCTTGCTTTCCATCCATTCTTATTAAACCAACATATTATACTGAGGATGTGAGAGTATCACCAGAGGTTTTTACAGTAGGCCCCATGCATCACTTCTTCTGCCCCTCCCTACACTGATGAGTCCATCATTCTGGGAAAGAGACCAAATCTGGTCCAATGTTTACGCGTCCTTGTAAAGTGAAGCCTTTTTCTCCAGCTAGCCTGACTTATTTTACGTTTCCTAACAGCCACACATCGTTCAGTCCCAATATCTCGCACTCCCCTCATATTGTGCATGTGGAAATAGTCTGAATGCACGTATTACTTCCTGTTAGCTTATAGCACTCAATGCATGGTTTTTTTGTAATCTGTGATTAAATTAGATGTTGTAGATAAATTGAAATTTATAAGTTCTGTCTCTCGAAGACCATGATCCACACTTTGCTTCCAGTTTTTAGTGAAGAGCTTGACAGTTGATGACCAGCTTATAGAAGCTTCTTAATACTCTTAAGATCAGATGCATTTTTTTAACATGGCTGTTAAAGAAATGAGAAACTACTCATTGTGTCAGTTGGACTTAAATAGATGGTCTCCATTTAGAAGATAATTATCAATGCTATAATAAGAGGCCTGTAGTTATTTGCTTAGTTAAATAAGTTACCTGACCATAAATACTCCAAGTATTATAAACCTAACCTGTTGGACAGCGGCTTATGGTAGAAGATGCTCACACTACACCCAAATCGAATTAAACAAAATGCTAAACGAGGCCAACAAAAGACAGGAAACAAGAAAAAAATGCATAGTTATACATTAATGTTGTAATTATGTACAATTATTCACAGTTGGTGAAAAGTGTTTCCACAAAAGCTGATGGGGTTTAAACGGAGGAACTGCAAGGACAGCAAATGATCCATCAAATAAGCAAATCTGTCTGCTTATTTGTGCTGCTGATGGTTTAGCATTTCCCCCTTTGTTCTCTTTCAATTTTATAAAACAGCGTTGAGTTCCTGACCACAAAACACTTTTCCTTACACTCCAGAGTAAGCTGTAAACGCTGGATAAAAGCTGATTTTAACCAGCTTTGATAGAAATTTGAAATGTTGTTATTAAAAAAAGCTTACATGCCAGATACAAAAAAATCTTTTAAAAACGTTCTTGGCATTTTACAATTAAATCATTAGTAAATACCTAAAGTGTGCATGTTCTAAAACAATTCATCACTTTAAGCATGTTTGAGAGATTATGAGGGTCATTTATTTCTGTAGTTTCAAACAGACGATTATATCTCATCTCTGTTCACCTGATAATAAGCACCTAATAAAAAAATCGGCAGCATCCTGAGCACTAATCTGTGCAAAGGTCTACGTATAACGTTAATTGTCCATCATGTAGAGCGCAGAACTCACCGCTATCAATAACCGGCTGTTCTTGGCTGTGTCTGGCAGCTTGAGGCAAAAGATCTTCAGACTCTGCATGAATGTAGCCGCACACTTCAGGAGAAGCAACGCGACTCAGGTTCTTGATGTCCTGCGATCGGTAGACCAGCAAGCTGCCGTCGACCGGGGAGTCTGTAAACCTCCACAGGGGCTGGATGCCCCAAATAAAGAACATTTTACAGAAGAAAATGTCCCAAATTCGCATCTGATATCTTTAAATCCGAAATGAGCCTTACAAAATAGCTTTGGACAGATTAGATTCAACATAAATATCTGAAGTTATTCCTATTTTTAAACCACAAGTTTTAGCAAACATTAATAAACTATTTAAATGTAATAACTTTACTTTTTTTAAAATTAAAAGCTACAATTTTTTTAAATGTAGCCCAGCTTTTTTCTTCTCATTGCTGCTTTCTCTAACTCACCCAACAGGTTTTCATGATTTAGGTCTTGGTAACATGGGAAAAAAATGTTGATTTTGGATTTGCTGAACCCTTTATGTACCGTTTTCAGTTTTTAAAGAGAGGCCCCCTTAAGTTTACTTCAATGCTGCTTCAACAGTGCTGCTTTACAAGGTTTCTAGGATTTTTGCATGAGAACCAAACCACAGCATCACACATTCTATACCAAACTTAATTGAAATTATTCAGAGCCAATTGAAAAACACATTTATAAATAGTTCCTAATCAGAACAAGGATCAGAATCAGGTTGCTAAAAATTTAAATGTTTGCCTCAGCAGACCAAAGAATTAAGGCAACTCCAGGTTTAAGTTTATGATAGAGCAGAAAAGGCTTTTTCTTCACAAGCTTCCTGAACATTTGGCTCCTTGATATGAAGACTTGGTGACGCCAAGATGCCACTCTTAGCAGCACTAATCTAACAGTTCATGAAGTTTTAATGTTTGTAATTAACTGCTAAATGTACATATGGACGAGTTTAGCGGAGTAGCCACAGACTGACCTGTGAAGATCAAAATAAATCTGGTTAAATGTATTTATAAATTTCCTTGTCATACATACCAGGTAAACAGGAAGTAAACACCCTTATATTCTATTAAATTTACAATCATAAGATAGGTGAAAAAATGTTTCATGAACATAAAAAGCAGATAACATATTTTTTTTCTTACAAATCTTGTTAAGATGTGACAAATAAAGAAAATAGTAGGATTCTCATAATAGAAGCTGACAAAGATCATACCTCTACATTATATTCAGCTTCATCTGTCAGGATATGAGCAGAAAACTCATCCCCGTCAATGTGTGCCCGCACACGGGAATTTTCCTCCCCTGTAAATCAAATTGAATAATTCATAAGTTAACCATCCGGCAAATAAATGCAGAATGAGGGAAAACTTGGTCTACTCCGGGAGCTCACCAACAACATGTCCTGTGAAATAGTTCTGAGGCGACACGTTGTATTTCTGCTGCTTCCCATTTTCATCGACAAACACTGCACTGAAGTTCTCGGTGAAGAGGTTTGTGTTTGTGGTCAAGTAAAGCTTGAAATTTCTGAGGATGGAGACAAATATAGCTTAAAAATTGGAGAAAAAAAAAACACAAACAAACCTGTAGTAAACTTTGGAAATCCCTGCTTTGCTCGCTTATGTGTACAAAAAGCAGAATACAATATGTGATCTTTCATGCCCGATTATAAATATTGGATATTGTACCTGTGCAGAGCTCTGAAGCTCACCAGGCGCTCCAAGTTGGACTGGCTGTGGACTTCCCTCTTCCTCACAGAGTGAAGCTGGAAGGCTGAAACTGGCAGCACCTCGTAGTCCCACAGGATGGAGTTCAAAGCTTCTAAACACAAACCATTACATGGACACGTTAGCATCAGCTGGGGCTATGGCCACAGAGAGATCGACGTATCTTCACTATTATCACTGAAAATCAACTGTGACAAAATCACAGAATCATGGTTGTCACGTTGTAAGTGGTATTCCCTTCGTATTGGCCTTTAAAACAGAGGATTAATGTTAGCTAACGGTAGCTGTAGATCTTGTTATATTTACCAAACTCCGGCTCCTTTTCGGAATTATCATCCAAGGAAATCCTTGACGTTTTTACGTCGGTCACCCAAAAAGAAACAAAAAATACAGTTATAAACGCGTTCATCTTATTCCAGCGGTTCTGTCGACCTTAGCAAATAAAAAAGGCGATCTTGTTTGATTCTAAAGCTAGCATGGAAGCTACCCGGAAGTAGCAACGATTGGAAAACATCCTCCAGCAGGAAAAGATTCGCTCCTTCACGGTTTGCCGGAGGACGACGCGACTGGAGATCGCGCGCGGCGGCGGGGTGGAGTTAAACTCATGAAGGTTTCGATACTTACTAGGGGGGAAAACGTGGAAATTACTATATATGGAATAGAATTTACAAACGTAAACATTAAAAACATCGAAATAAATTTAATGACTACATTAATATGACATTTTTAAATACACCACAATGAAATAATTTGGGTAATATTATATATGTGTATATTTATTGTTATAAATGTTGAATACAATGCAAATAGATTTTATAGTGAAACTAAAACATTTACTACACTATTTAAAAACAAGTAATTTAAATTTATTTGTGATTAGGATTTACTACTCAAGTAGGTGAAATTAATTTCTATTCACAAATTATCTGGATTATATTTAAATTTAACAATTTTGTGCATGAAATTGATGCTCATAACTTGGAACCAAGTCTCTTAATGGAACACGTGCAATAGGTTAAAATTTATTTAATTTTGATTGTTGCCTTAATTTGAATAGAAAAAATAATCATTAAGGATAATTGTTAAGGCGACATATCATTGGTGTTGGCTAAAATGTTAGGTTTAGACCAGTAATTAATTATAAGCATCCAGATTATTTCTCTTTAAAAGTTTTATTTACTATTTTTATTTCATTAAAGCTAAACAGAAAATGAATTACATCAAAAATGTCATTTTTGTTTTTCATTGTGAAATTAAAAGAGCCCACTTGCTATAAATTGAAGAAAAATCTTTAATGTGCGTGTAAATGAAGACAGAACATTGACTTGGCTTATAAAATGTTTTATTCATGTTAACATATTGGATGCATCAGGATTCAACAGTTCCACGAGGCGTTTAAGGACCAACCAACTCAATTAATTACAAAACAAAAGTTGTCAGAAATTTAAAACAGAAAAAAAAAAAAAAAAAAAAAGTATATCACCAAAACAGATCAACACATT
>JAVLVB010000569.1:3744624-3807236 GCA_032876305.1 Orestias chungarensis | reverse complement strand
AAAAAAAAAAAAAAAAGAAAATCTGATCAAATAGCTGTTTTTCCACCAATCCACTCTTTGGGCTTGAAAATTTAGAGTGACATTAACTACACCCATTTAAATTTAGGTAAGCTCCCATCAGGAGTGGTTAAAAAAAAAAAAAACGACAATTATATGTTTAATAAGGTAGGGTTGAATTATTGTAGCAGCAATGATGTTAGTACCCTTTCGTTTGACCATGGTGTGCATTACCCGTTGCACCCTTTACAAGGAATAAGCAGCAAGAATGCAAGCTTGCAATTCATACTATTTTACTGAGAAAATACCGAAAAGGAGCAATTTAATCCTGATCCACGTCATCCCATCACAACAGAAGTGATCGGTCTGAATCTGTTCAGCTGTAAACAGGCTATTTGAACCTTGGAAACTAAAGCACTTCTGCTAGATCCGGTTGAAGGAAATCAAGGCGGGGGTGGGGGGTGGAAGTGAAGATGAAAAGCTAAACTCGTCAGGCATGTTTGCTCGGCCGGTGTGAGAACGTGGGAAAAGACACACCCTCCTGTCAATGCAGATGCTGGCTTGGTTAAGATGCGCTGAGTAACATTCAGCCCAGACGGCATTCTCAGGCAAGCGTGGCGGGCGATATTCGAAGACAGCTGTTCAGAGCAGCTTCGCCGGGCTTCCCGAAAGACAGATGTTGATGGAAGATTATGTTAGACGTGCCGATAAAGTTTCCACCCAGATTCACGCAAATCCATCGCTGAACAATGTAGGGCACCAATCTGGGCTGTCCTTTCAAAACGCAGCCGGAGGGAGAAAATAAATCCTCCTGTGATCTATCTATTAAAGCACAAACGGACAGAGAAAGTGTTTACGCCGTATCAGGAGGGTGTTGCACTGGTTGGATGTATGAATCTACTCTGAGTCATTTCTACAAGTGATTTCTTGCTGTGGGAAAAACCACAAGGGGCTTCTGTCTGCCAGATGCAGCAGACTCTTCCTGCGCGCGCGCTGAATTCACTCCCAGTCCATCCAGACACACCTTGCTTACTCGGCACAGTGACCTTTTTTTTTGTCAGTTCACGCCCAGAAAAAATAAGATAAAAAATACTTCAAGCCCATTGTTCTAAATCCAGATTCACAACAGGCAGGAACAGGGGGGAAGGGGGTTCTGTAGTACTTCCTTATCCTGTCAGAGTTGAGACTATTTATATTGCAGGGGAAGGCTCAGAGGAAACAAATGCAACATTTAACATAAGAGACAAGAATTCATTATAAAAAGGAGACATCCACATCTGCAATGGATGGAAAGAAAGAGATACTTCTGTCACTTCCATAACCAGAGCCTGGATAAAATATAAATGCTGTTAAAAGACTAAACCTGGATGTTTAGTTGATGTTCACATATTTACCCACAGGCTGATCGTGATTTATGACTTTCTAAAAAACCAACACGTTGAAGAGTAAATATCAACGACTATTGATAACTGTAGTAGTTTTGGAATCAAAAGAAGAGAAATTACAAGGTTATCCCCATTTATGCATTTATGGCATCTATTACGAACTTTTAAGTAGGTTTTAATTCATTTAAAAAAGAAAAAGTAAAGAAGATTAAAGTACATGATGTTTATAGATCCCCTTTAAAGCTGAAAGATGTGAAATCTCTTAGATTTTAAAAAGGTTGAAGAAAATATTTTAGCACAGCATATTATCCAAAGGAAATTAGGCAAATTTCCGTGTCTCACAAATATTTATGTCCATCTTATGATACAAAGAAGAGTTATATTTTAAAAACACAGGGAAGTATATGATCTACTCTTTACAGATTTGTCTCTGTTTGATCCTTTAAGTTTTAAAATCAATGTAATATTCAATATGTGATGACCTTGCTGTTTAAGTTCAGGTCGAGCCGTTTACCAGTGAACATTGCCTTTTATAAAAGGTATATTTTACACATCCATTATTTGCCCAATCTGTAAAGGTGCAACACAAAAACGCACAGAGAATCCAGAAACTCAATTTAGCATGAGCTGATGAAATGCTGCTCAGGGAGCCAACATTGAGCACGACAAGCCAAATGTTTGTTAGCCAAGCCAATTGTTGTGCTGTATTACAAAAACACATAAACGGTTTATATTTAGTATCTATACCCACTTATCCAGGGCAGGATTTATGCAAATAGAACCCAGAAGTTGGATGAGTAAGGTTTTCTTCCAATATATTGTCTATTGGCTTATATTTAAATAAATAAAAATGTGTTTTTATCCATTTTTAACTTAATTACAAGGAGTGCAGTAGGTAAAGGTGGATCTCAATTAATCTCAGTATAATTATAAGGTTATTTCCAAACTTCCAGACACTATATACAGGAATATATTTCAAGACTTTTTAAACTGTTAAGTTTGTGAGTATGACAACGATTTAGATAAAGTCCTAGATGTCTGCTGGATAATTCAAGTCAACATTTCATTTTTTTGCGACACTAAACGTTGTGATTTTATTAAAACTCAATTATAAAGCAGAAAATTAACAGAATAAAAGGATCTCATAGATCCATAGGATGAGTTTTGAATATGCAAAATAAGTCACCTCCTAATTACCTTCTGTTTTTTGAGATGCAGCTGAAATCAATTCAACTTCAAATTGGGTTGTTGTCTTTTTTACCGATTTTGATGGAAATCTGACTAACGTGGGTTTTTTCCCCTTCTCTGGAGAAACTCGGCTCACCAGAACATTGTTGCAGATGTCTTCCAGCTCCTTCTCCACCTTTTCACGGTACTCCTTCACCATCTGCTGCTTCTTCTCGTCGGCCTCGGTCTTCTGGCCGATGCTGGACATCACCCTCCAGGCGGACCGCCTCGCCCCCACCACGTTCTTGTAGGCGACGGAGAGCAGGTTCCTCTCCTCGTTTGACAGCTCGCCTCCCATCTCCGTCACCTCCTTCATGCTCTCTGCCATGTCTTCGTAGCGCTCAGCCTGCTCGGCAAGCTTGGCCTTCTGGATCAGCTCCGTCCTGTCCATTACTGTGCGTGTGGTGGGAATGGAGCTCTGAGAAACAAACCCAGGAGTCGCTGACAGGCAGGGAGGAGGACCGAGGAGTCAATCTACACAAGCGAGGGGGGGGATTAATAATATTATAGACAAAACATGAGGTCGTTACAGCCTTAAATGAATGGGGGCCTTTATTTTAGATTCACTCAATCATAATTACCGCGATAAATCTTTATTATCATTATTACTAAACCACATGAAGCTTTGAGCTAGCTAAAAGACGGCTAACATTCACAGAAAGGAGCTAACGTTAGCCAAATCAGCCACTCCTTTCGCTCACATATCACGACTAGCTAGCCGTTAAATAAATCTCTACACGGACCGACCCGTTATCGACGCCCACGCGAGGCCGGAAAACGCGAAAAACGTTTAAAATACGCATTCTTTCTCACCGAGCCGAGTCCGAATTCGCTCCCCGAACTGATCCGCGCTGAGGGATTGGTCAAACAGGCAAAAAACCCGTAGTAGCCGACAAAAAAAAGCCCCGAAATGATTGTGCTAAAAAAGAAGGAGGCTCATCTGGGATTCTAACCCTCCAATCACGAAGCGGGGTTTGGTTTGATTGACAGGATCATCCGTTGATTTGAACCAATAGTTTTCCAGCGCGGGGGAGATGGGCGGGTCTTACCTTGAAGGTGGAACCGCGACGGAAGCATAGATTTTAACGAGCAGACAAGAGCTTTGGCTTCGATGAACTGATGCGTCAGAGCGGCCGCCATCTTGTGACTGGCAAAAGTTTTTTTTTAGAAACGAGTCGCCTGGGAAACTGGGGTTTCCGGCTAAAATAAAGACAATGGTCTACATACCATCGTGTTTTCTTATATCTGCCCTTGAAAGTGTGATGACCTAACTAAAACCATGCAATAATACCAGTAGTAACAATGATAATTATCGGTTTCTGTAATGGCAATTAACTGCCAGTCACCGAGAGTCGCGTTTGAATAAGAAAGAGGACATTTACTAAATAATCTGTCAACGCCTCTAACGGTCATCAGTGACATAAACTGAATATCTGCAAACCAAGAAGACTTTAAACATAAAACTGCAACTGAATTTAAGTAAACTCAACAACATTTCTAATCCTGTGAGTTTATTTAACGACAGTTTCAATCATTTAAGTGCATTTGACCAGCAATCTGTCGACATGTGTATGACTAATCTGTTACCCAGGCCTTGTTCGCGTGGGCGGGGTGGGTGGCAGCTCTTCACAGTGTCCGGTTGAATGGTTAAAACTGACTCTTTTCTTTTTTTCTTTTCTTTTGACGACCAGGCAGCATCTAGTCGTCTAATGTCTATAGAGGAAAATTCCGCAGACGACAAGGACCGCTGGTTTTCATCCAATCAGAGTATGAAGACGTCACCGCGTTGCCATGGCGCTTCCTGTCCAGTGGTTTCCCTGCTTAACGATTAATGACTTTCTAAAGGACTTAAACCCGCTGAAGAGACCGAGAAAACATCTACTATGATATATTGTTAAAATGTAGCTACAGTATTTTATTCTGTTTTCATGTATTCTTTATTAGGATGGTATTTTTATATTATTCTTCATGTTCTAACATAATAACTGTAAATCAGTGATAAATTCCTGTTTCTTCTCTGCCGCCATCTTGTGGCTACTTGCTTGAACGAGCCTCTCCGACGTCACTTCCTTCGCGCGGGATTAAACTAAACGGCTGCAAACCCAGTTGACAGCAGAGAACAATCCCGACCTCTAAACCCGCCAAAAAAACTAAACTAAACCTTTTTTTTCCGTGCTGGCGGGGAACCGGGATCTGTTCGGGACTCTCTGGACTGTTGGACCGCCTCTAACGGCCGCCGGGCCTCCGTCGCTGCGCGGTTGAACAGAGCGGATGTGTTTGTTGTAAACGTCCACTCGTTCCGCAGTTAGACTCTAACTTGTTTGTTTTTGTTTAGTTTGTTGTTGTTGTTGTTTTTTGTTTACCCCTCCATGCCCGGCTTGAGCTCCGCAGCCAGTAGCAATGAAGCTGCAGTGTGATGTGGAGCTGGTGAACCGGATGCTCCCGTCGTTCGGGATGAAAAGTCGGGGGAAGGGCGTGAGAGCGGTGGTCTCCATCGGGAAACACTCGGACAAGTCGAGCCAGCGCAGCAGCATCTACATGATGATCTGCACGGCCAAAGACAGAACCGGCTCGAAGTATAAGGTCAGTAAAGTGTTCCTCTTATTCGGAACAACCTGTTCTGACTGTCTCGTTCCGGCCTGGATTGGTGCTTTGTTTGCTGAACACTGTCTCTTTAAGGCCTTGTCGTTTCCATAGCGACGTTATATCTCCCTTTATAGCCCAAACCAGTGATTTTCAACCTTTTTGGAGCCAAGGTGCATTGTTTTCATTGAAGTAACTACGAGGCACACCACCAACCAAACATTCAAACAAATGATGCTCTATAGTCGCATATATTACATTTATAGTGATTCCTAACAAAGTGTCTTTAATATGAATCAAATAAACATGTATTTTTTATCATATTTTATATCTCTTATTTCAAATAACACTTAACATGTCCACTTCAAAAATACTCAACAATTATCCAATTTCACCAAGATAATTTCCACAGCACACTGGTTGAAAAAAACTGGCCTAAACAAATGATTTACATACATTTTATTATTAAAAATAGATGTTTTATTCATTATTATGATATTAAGGCTACTTGTTACTGTTTTAAAGTACCAATAGATTACGAATAAATAATCAGACGTCTACACCTACACCGAAATAAAAATGCAGTTTTAGCCAATATTCATGTATCCTAACTAACGCTTACATTTTTATTCAGGGCTTCATAAAAACCTGATTTTAAGGGACGAAACACATCCTACTTACACTTTAGTTGTTCGTTAAAATCGGAAACGTGTCCGATCTTGTTCGAGAAATGATTCACCGCTTGCAAAATTGTGAGGCGCGTGTTCATCCGTCATAATGTACGTTTTGTAATTTTTCTTTCAGCTGAGAAACAACATAGAGAAGTTCTTCACTTGGTTTGTGGAGGAGGGCAAAGCAACGGTGAGGTTAAAGGAACCGGCCGTCGACGTTTGTCTCAGCAAGGTACGACGTCCCACGAGTGACAGCGTGAGGGAGAAAGTTTTTTTTTAAATTATTACTAGAGAATAAGAGTTTGCTCGTATTCCCATTTATTATATGCCGACCAGACACACAGATTCTCCTCCTGAAATACTACGACAGAGTAAAACAATATGTTTTTTTGTCCCGAAAACAATTCAAGGTATTCAAAAATTCAAAAATGTTAAAGATAAACGATGAGGGAAAACTAAATATGCACCAATCACTGGGCCGGAGAAGTAAGCCTACTTTCGCTTCATCCAGTCTGAAGCAAACATTCAAAACATTCTACTTTTAAAAATAATTGAAGGCATCAACCTAAAACCTCCTCAAATGTTCAGATTAACAGCAAACAAAGCAGTTTTAAAAAAATGTTAGGAACCGATAGTTTGACGTATAAATGAGGTTAATCCTTAATTTCCTGCTGTTATTTGTAAACAAAACAGAAAGCATTTATTCTATTAAATATATGATTGTCCTTAAAATTCATAATTGGAGAAAAATAGAAAAGTCTGTACATCTATGAGGAAAACGGTAATATCCAGCCTTCAGAGTCCCTTTTCCAACATGATTTTTCTGCTCTGAATTGCTTTGATCTGTAAAACTGTATTCCCAACAGGATGGACCTCGTTCATTTTAAAAGAACTGTGTCAGATATTACTGTCCAGTCAAATCAGGCCAGGTATTTCAAGGAATGCGGTCAAACGCAACCAACTCCAGTAGCACACACACACAGTAGGTCTGCTTAACTAAGCAGCCCCGATTTTTCTCTGACTCGCAGGCCGACGCGAACAGCCTGAAGAACTTCCTGTCGGCGGCGCGTCTGGCCGACCGAGGCAGCGACACCAGCAGCCTCCCCCTGTCCACGCTGACTCCCGTTCGCGCCAGAGATGTGGAGCAGCCGAAGAAGAAGCTCTCTGTCACGTCCAAGAAAGATTACCCTCTCACCACCAGCTTCCCTTATTCTCTGGAGCAGCTGCAGGTCTCCTACTGCAAACTGTCACGGGTCGACCTGCGCATGCTGTCCCTCAAAGGTAAAACACCCTGTATACAGAATACTCACTGTGAAGCATAGTGGTGGTGGCATCAGGCTGTGGTGGCTCCAGGAAGACCAGGGTATCTAATAAATGCAACACAATATATGAAAATAAAACCTAATGAAGCCAACAGATTCATGACGGTTATATTAGGAGTTTATTCAAATTCAATTTAAATGCATTACTTTATTATTCTCAAGGGCAAATAAATGTTGAAGTAACTACTTATCGAAGTATCTTCAAACATTTGTTGTTGATGTCGAGGGTGCTGAACTGTTGTACCATTTATCATAGGCCTAATAAATATTTTTCTAAATAAACTTTGATTTCTCGTTGCAATGACACATTTAAATTAATGATGTTTGCAAACTAAAAAAAACAAGTCTGAAATGTTATTTTTTACTTTTTTCCCCACTGTTTTGGTACAGTAGAGCATTGATGGGTTAAAGTAATGTGATGAAATCAGTCACTGTGTGCATGTTAGGTAGAAATCACACTTCTTTATGTGACAGGTGTCCTAAAAACAAAGATTTAAAATTCGCTTTTTTTAAATTCCAGATCAATATTTGTCATATATATAATATTTGTATCTGGTATAATTTTACATCCATATTGCCAACCCTTTAGGTGCAGGTACACGTAGAAGGAGGACAATAAAGATACAAAGTCTGAGTTAAAACGATCTAGTCCAAGTCCAGCTAAGAATCTGTATTTGATGTATTCCAACTATATTTGGAGTAGTGATTGGGTATTAGAGAAAAGGGGACTGAATACAAATGCAAGCCACCATGTTGTTCCAAAAGCATCGACGTTATCCATATACAACTTTCAGGTGACACTGTAATCAGATGCATTGATGGCTTCTGTGATTTTGCCTTTGTAGCTTTACGGCGGCTGGATCTGAGCAACAACCACATCAAGAAACTCCCCGCCACCATCGGCGACCTCGGCTGCCTCTCCGAACTCATCCTTCACAACAACCACCTGGAGGCCTTCAGCGAAGCACTGTGCTTGTCCACGCTGCAGCTGAGCCTCCAGGTCCTGGACCTCAGCCAGAACCGCCTGCAGTCCCTGCCGGCTCAGTTCTGCCAGCTCAGGGAACTGAGGAACCTCAAGCTTGACGACAACAAGCTGGCTGGCTTGCCGTTCCAAATCGGCCGGCTGTCGAAGTTGAGGTTCCTGTCCGCCGCGCACAACCAGCTGACTGCTCTGCCCGCAGACTTCTTTAAGCTGAGCCTGGAGAACTTGGACCTGTTCGGAAATCCGTTCGTCCAGCCCAACCCTTTGGACCACACCATGCAACTCGCCTTCCCCCTTCCACTACAGGAGATCACCTCCAGAGCTGTAGCTGATCTCAGGTTAGCTTACAATTATGATGCACCGATATGGAAATTTGGGCCGATACCGATATATGATATTAATATTACAGTCAACCGATATAAATTATTTAGACACCTAAAAAAAAAAAAAAAATGGGTCACACCTATTACAGAAGACATATTATCCAATTGTAAGACCCATTTTGTGCGTACTGTTAAAATATTGGGAAACAAATAGGAAAAGCTGTGTTTCTGTTTACCAGTTTTGAGCGAATCAGTCGGGCTACCCAACGTTTAACTTAGGCTGAAATTAACAGGAAGTAGTATAAGTTTGCAACATCAAAACTTATTTGTCAAATAATTTCCATCTTCCCTTTAGTGCATTAACCCCTTTTAGGAAAAGGCAAATATAAAAACCTCCATCAAATAAATATATATTTAATTGCAAAAAACGTGCAAGTTCTGATTTATTTTTAGATGAAATTATTTATTTTGCACACGGCTTAAATGTCTGCTTCAGTTAAACACCCCACATCCTGGCATCCATCATTGTCACATGACCAAGTAAATATCGATTGTTAAGTGCTTCCTTAGTTTTAAAGCAACACTAAGTAACTTTTCAACCTTCATAAAATATTTTCATAACTTTTGTGACCATACGTCGACTTCCGGCTCGTTGAATGACGAGCTGTCGTGACCCGAGGGGGGGTCCGTATCGCTTTAACGGGCACTACGCAACTTTGAGGAGGGTGGGAGGAACCCCGCCACACAAAACAACTACAACTGCGCTGACTGCTTTATGGCATATGTCACTTACCCCGTTCCTTATTTTGAACATCATCATACGACATTGTCTCACCACAGTTAGTGTCCTTCACACAGCCACTGGAAACAGAAATGTACTTCATTCCAACTATAGGCGACCGGGAGATCAGGATTTTACCTTGTTATGTACTGGTGCTCATGGGAAATGCAGTCTTCCTTCTGGTAAAACACTTCCGCTTTTGTCCCCTGGCCGCCAAATCAACCAAAACGGAAACTTTTTTAGTGTTTCTTTAACTCTGGTTGTTTGTTTTAGATCTTCCACTTCTACCGTTCATATGTTGACCCGCTCTTTTGATTTTTTTTATTATTATGTTTCCCTCCCAGAATCCCGTACGGACCTCACTTGCTCCCAGCACACCTGTGCAGAGACCTCGAAGCAGCCAAGACCTGCGAGTGCGGCCGCGCCTGCGTCGGCTTCTTCATCAAGACGGCAGTGAGCATGAACCTGCACCAGGTCTCCCACACGGTCGTGCTGGTGGACGACATGGGGGGCACGGACGCACCGATGCAGCAGCACTTCTGCTCCCTCTCCTGTTACTCCGAGTTTTTAGATGGATGTTTCCAGCGAGGCCTGAGATGAGAAAACAACACGCCGTTTCTCGTTAAGCAATCAAAAAACAATAAGAGTTTGCAGTGCGGGCTGCGACAGAGCTTTCGTTACATCGATGGAGAGGATCTATGGAGGCACTAAGAGGCAGCTGGAGTAGAAATACCAAGGAATATCCAGTTGATGCACTCCATTTGTTTTTAACAGTGCTTTATTCAGCCGGTTACGCCTACATTGAAACTAGGGTCTGCTTAGTTTGCATCAGAGTAGTGCTTTGCTGCAAAATTTTAAATCTGATCGGGTTTTTCCCCTCCATTTTGTGAGAATTCAGGTTCCTCTAGTGACCTACATCCACAAGAAGGGGGAATAAAGAAATAAGCACAGCACATCAGGGTCCAGCAAGGTGGTTGTTATAAGAGCTGCACTGATCAGGCTTTTTCTGCTTTATTTCAACTGTGACAGATTTTTACCAACATTTTTTTTAGGTCTACATGACATAAATGAGGAAAACAAATGGTTCTCTGTCGGGTTTTAGGAGTCTAGAATCCTCCGTTAAATAAGGTTGTGCATCAAAGCATCGTTCCATAGTGATTCATACCAAACCCAAGAAAAGTGCCTCACAGGACCTGTTGTTTGTTTATGCTTAGAAAATGATAAATAATAGGATTTCATAGTTTTGTTCCATTTTTGTATTTCAGAGAGTGATGATTCCTAGAGGGTTTTCTAGTTATAAAGCTTATAAAGTCCCTGACTCTTTTTATTTTTTTATAACTACCCAAAGAATAAAAGTATTAATTGTTACAGTTGTGGAACCTCATTAAGTCTTTTTTTATTTGGTTGGGTTTAGTGGGAATAAAAAAGGGTTAATTTCAAGTTTACATTTGACCCATTAACTTTTCCTCATGACCTGCTTAATGAGAAATAAATCCTATCTTTGAGAAAGTGAACCCTTCTCAGTTTTTACCCCCTTTCTTCTTCACTCCTTGTCCAGCAGTTGATACAGAGCCTTTCGAAAGTTTCCAACTATTTGATGTTAAACCTTTTTTTTTTTTTTTTTTTTTTTTTCTATAGCTTTTTCAAATTGATAAATAAACAAAATTGTTGGAGCAACCCTTTAATGCCAAAATGAAAACCGATTTCTACAAAACGATGCCAAAAATGTGCAGCAAACGTGAGTGGGTAAATATTCACCCCCCTGAAGTGACTGAAAAAGTTCAACAGAGGTCCAGCCGAGTGAGTGAGATGGAGACCATCGTGAGCGCTGTCAGTTTGTCTCAAGTGATTGTAGCATAAAATCATGATTGTCTGAAAGGTCCAGCGTCCTTGGTAATCTGTATTTCTACAACATGAAGACGAGATTAGGTTATTAAAAAGTAGACGTCAGGAGATGAATCATCATCTTAAACTCTAAGCATCCCGTGGAGTTTATTTAAATCTATTAAGAAATATGATGTAAATCATCCGCCCAGCTGCAAGCTTCATCATCTGAGATGGGAGGGATGCAGACAGCAACTGTAAGCCTGGTTTTACACCAGTCAAAGCCTTATAGGAGAGTATTAGAAACAAACTGTTAAAGATGTGTCCCTGAATCACCTCCTCATTGGTCGGGTTCTCCACTGTCGTTCTAATAACCTAATTATTTGGCTCGGGTGTGTTGAAGCAGAGATGTATCTAAAAGTGGCAGAGCACAGGAACTTAGAGGCCTTGCATTTGAAGAACCCTGAAACCCAGAAGAGAACCGCTCACTCAGGTGACTCCGTTGGGTCAGGCTGAAGGATTCTTTGGTGATTATTAACATGGACAAATGTAACGTTGTCTCTATTCATAGTCCATCAGATCTATAACTGATCTCTTCTGTCGTCATCTGCTGGGGTGGCAACATCAGTCGGTAAATAAAACGGTTCAACCTGATAAAGAGAGCTGGCTCTTTTCTGGGGACTCCGGAACATCTGGTTTATGATATCCAGGTTTCTTTAAAGATCTGCTGTAGGTGCTGACGGATGATCTCCTGCAGTGGTCTGTATTACTGCACAGCTACAAAAGACTCTGACAGAAGACACTGTCGTATCGCGGTCTGTTGAAGAAGATGCTCAGGATTGTCTGGAATCATTGTATGAAGAACCTTTCTCTGCACAGATGGTCCACAAAATCCCACTTGTTCTCCATAGAGGTCACGCTGCCCTTTATTATCCTTGGAACGTTTTTCCTTCTCTTTCTCCTCTTAGTTCGATTCTGCATCCAAAACTTCTTTTGAGCTCGTGGGATTTATTGCTTCAATTTGGGTAATATTTGAGCTTTTGTGAAGCCAATAATTGCAAACCATCTTGTTGCTTTAATTATTTATTACAACAAAAACTCCTGGCTGTTATGTCATAATTACTCAAAGCATAATAATAGCTGCTAATGTTCTGACAGGTTCTTTGTTTCTGACATGCAACGTTTTTCACGCGTATTTATTGTAAGACTTAGTTTATTACTATTTTGAGAGAAAACTGAACAAGTATACAGACTTCTCTACAAGCTAACGAAACATTCTCATTCTTGAATACTCAGAGCATCAGTCCAGCTCGTACATAAGCTTGTTGTGAAAAACAAACCCTGCAGATGTGGAATGATCACTGATCAGCGTCTCTTTGCCATCGGCATCGATCTCCCTCAGCGACCACGCAGCTGCTAGCTTGTTCTCTTTATCCAGTGTGTGGGGGGCTTTATGTGCTGGCAGGTCATCTTCATCTCTTCCTCTTCCCTGTTCTGCTGCATCTGTGACAGACTCCTGGTGGGACTCGGCAGCTCTCCCTGAAATGCTGACCCCCCCCACATGGCTGTGGCTTTGAGCGGGCACAGACTGAGGGTAGGAGACCTCCGGAGAAATCTGGGATTCCTTGACGAATGGAAGTGGCTGCTGTGGAGATTCTGCTTCAGCCTGGTGAAGGGGGAAAAAAAAAGAGAAGAAGAAACAAAGTCACTCTGTTTTCACAACAAATCTCCTCAAATTTAGAGCGAATACACTCCGGCTGCTATCACCGACGTGAAAAGGTGAATCTGTGCTGCCCTCTGTGACGATTGCTGTGACTGTTTGTGTTTCTATTAATGAGTCTCCTTTGTTTGATTAGCCATCCAGATGCAGACAGTCAAATCCTGAAGCAGCCCCAGACATCACACTACCACCACCGTGTTTGTCCATTGCTACGAATCGTTCTCTCTGAAACACCAGGCTGTAGCTATAGGTGGGGACTGGGGGGCCTAGAGGTACCCAGTAAGCACCAGTGCCTAACATAAAGATCTTAAGGATGAAGACTCTGGGCTTGAGGTTTGCTATGTTAAAAGATTTTCAAGAGCCACACCTTCTGTCATCATAAAGGAGTTTTACCTGTGCCTAAACTAATCCATCTTTATCATATTAAATCATGAAGAATTCATCGTAAATTTAATCAATAATCACGACACTCACTAAAACGTCTCTACGTCCTTAAATAGGCCCCACCAGGATGTCTTCCTGAACGATATTTACCTTTCCCGACCCGTTCTGAAGCTCCACACATGATGTTTTGGATGTAGAATCCAGAGTGGAGGTCGGTTCAGCTACTTTGTCCTGTGGGAATCTCGGCTGTTCATCAGCGATAAAGGTTTCCTGGTTTTTAATTTTTCCATTAACTCCTGGATCATCCCAAACCCGAGCGTCTTCTTTACCCAGAGTTGATCTTTGGTTCTCCTTCATCTTCATCGATCCACTTTCCTCATCATCCACTTCTTTCCGGTTAGGAAACTCTGTTTCGTTTTTTTCCTTTTCTCTTTCATCTTTTTCACTTTCTGTTTGCTTACATTTTATCTCCTGTCTTCCAACGTTGTCTTCTTTACTACATTTGTTGGGCAGTCCTTTCCCTTTTTCGTTCTCTCCTTCTTCCCGTTCATCCGTTTGAACCTCTTGGTTGTTCGTCTCATAAATCCCTTTTCCTGCCTGCTCCTCTCCTACCTCGCTTTGCTCCTCTGGACTCTGACCTCCCTGAGGATCGCATTGTCCGACAGAATATTCAGGAGCTTCATCAGGCGGACGGACCGGCAGGGTGACGGTGAGCTGCCCTGTGTGTTTGTTGAACTTGGCCTCTCCTCTGTCTTCATCCACAGAGTAAGCTAAAGCCAGATGCAGCCTGTAAAAAGGATTTCTGCACTCCAGGAGCAGACTTTTATGCTTTACTTCAAGGTTGGTCTCTTTGACGGACCTCAGCAGAGGAAGGTCGATAGTAATCAGAATGTCTTGAGGCCTTGAACTCTGCACAGAGTCCCTGGAACACCTGAAGTCTTGTAAATCAAGCCTAGATCGATATTTGACTGTGTAGTTGGGCTTTGTTGGCTCCCGGTTCTTCTGTGATTGCAGCTGCTGTTGAGCATCTCTGCTATTTTTCAATTGAGGCGACTGTTCAGACTCGGGCTGAGGCTGAGGAACCTCCAGGCAGGGTGGGGCAGGGGTGACGTTCTGGGGATTGTATCCAGGAATGGGTCTTCGGATGACACATGTCTGCGGGGTGCCTTTGTATTTCGTCTTCACTTCTCTCACGTTGTTTTGGTCTAGATTGACTTTAAACGCTCTCTGGACTCCATCCACAGCCGTGTCCTTCACCATGTCCAGGAGGGCTCTGTTTTTGGAAGCCATGTGCAGCGTGTCAGGGTGAAACACAACATCATAGATCAGGATTGTGTTCCCTTCAGGGTCTGTCTCTGTCCTCCCAGGATGAAGGCTGTGAGGCAGGGTCCAACACTGCCCCCTGCGGCCTTCCTCCGACACAGCACTCGTCACTTGTGCTTTTTGGATTTTATCGTTGGCGCAGATGTTGATGAAGCACTTGTGTTTCCCACCTGAGCTGGTTTTGATCACCTTGAACGGTGTTGGACGGATGAACTCCACCATGTTTCCTCTCTCCTGCTCCAACTGTTTGATTTGCTCTTCGTGCTTTCTTCTGTTTTCAGGCTCAGATATTTCTTGGACGTATTCGCGGAACATTTCCTTAAATTGACCGTCTTTGAAGGCTTTAGTAAATCTGTCCATTTCCTCCGATGACAAGTTCAGCTCTCTGAGCTTTTCGCCGATGTCCATTTTGAAGAATAGTTCGAGAAAAACAAACAAAAAAAAACTTTAAATGCTCATAAAAATCGCTTTGGTTTAAACACATAAACTAAAATAATGTAAGGAGGCGAATTTTTGTCGGTTCAGGATCAACATTGAGTTTTAAGGTCTAGATACGAAGCTAAATGGTCGTTAGCTTTGTTCATGTAACCATAGCAACGTGGAGGCGACGGGAGGGAAGACCAGAAGAAGTACGTCCGTCGTACGTGCATACGTACGTACGTACGTACGTACGCACGTCAGTTCGCCGCCATATTTAAAGGGGCACTTTTTAGTTGTAACATAAAAATAAAATCGAATTTAAAAAATATATATATATAATACTATCATATCTAGCAGTTGTAGGTTCTTGACTTACGAAATACACAATTGTAATAAAAAACAAAACACCGAAAGAAGAAGGTGACCGCATTAGGAAAATCCTCAACATGTGTCAAAAAAGTGGGGGAAAAAACAAAAGGTAGAAACGAATTTTCTTTATCTCTTGTTATTAACCCCATTATTCCTGATACTTGTATACGATGTGATTTTTTATTTTATTATTAGTATTCACATTAAATAAATCATTTAAATATAATTTTAATCAGGTACAGTGATGGCCTGTTTAGGACAGCAGGTGTCGCTGCCGTTCACAGTTCCTGTGGGGTTTGGCCAGCGAGCAAATCCGTCAGTGAGGCTGGTGGGCGGGGTTGGAGGGAAGGGTGCTGATTGGTCGCGCCCCCAGCACATCCATATTTCCCAGAGCGTGATTGGATAACCGTGATGTTAATTGATGTGGTTCGACTGGTGGGTTTAAGAACAGGAAACAAAGGAACACCTGAAGCTTCACCTGGAGCGATTCTGTTCTTTTTGTCTTTGAAACTAAACACATCAGCTTACGTCCTGGGATGTTCTGAGATTGTCTCCAAACCTTCATATTTATTTATTTATTTATTTTTTACCAAACTGGCTCTGAACAGGTTAAGAATTCCTACAATTCAGGATTAGCTGTTAATATTTTTGGCTCAATTGTTTTCATTTTCTGTTTCCAAATTTGATAGATGTCAGTGTTTCCAATGACAGAATATTACTTCATTCTACTAGTCTGTGTGGTTAAAGTGTGAGGACCTGAAGTCATTCTAATTAAGTTTATTGATTTTGAAAACATGGGTTATTTTAAAAGTGTAATTACTGAAATTAAATAAAATTTGTGAGTTATCAGCCAGGTAAAGCTAAATCACACTTAGATCCTCCTTATTATCTTGCTTCTTCAACGACTGAACTGAGAAGTCCAGGAAGATCAGTTAATGAACAGCAAACACCCCGTCTGTTACTTCTGACTCAACCATTCTGGCCCCTAGATAATCAGGAGAACACAATGTTCCAGAGAGATCTGCTCACAGAGCTTTTATAACACTCGCACAGACATCAGTTTTTGGCCAACAGGAAGCTACCCAAGGGGTCGTAGGCTCATTTTTAAGAACATGAGTGAGGCTCAGCTGAGGTATTGTGACACAGAGGATGTGGGCTCACACCACTCAGTATGTTTCTGAATCATTCGGCAGCAAAAGCCTGCTGACTCGACCTTGTTGTCACTCGGAAACAACACACAAAACAGCATTTTAATTATTATTTTAATTACAAACATGATATTAAATAATATGAAAAGTTAGGCGGGCAAATATATTTTAGGTACGATCAAAGTACTTGTCATAAGTTTCCAAATGTATGCTTTTTGTCAGTCCCCCCCCCCCCAAATAAGACAAAAATTGTGTTTTAAACTCAAACCATACATTCACATGAACAGTATAGCGACAAAGATAAATTCTTGTAAGGAGGTTCAGAAAATGAAACATCAACAAGTAAGTCCATACAAAAGCTTTGGCAAGGGCGCATACAAACGATCAATTATAAAAAAAAAAAAGTAAGAATCTTAGAGAAAATCCAAGTACAAAAGGAGCAGAAGAGCAGGAAGAGTCCAGTGCATGTTCAGTCTTTCATAAGTAAAAGACAAACAGCCTCGCAGCAAGGCTGTTTACTTTGTCCCTCTGGTGTCTCAGGAGTGAGGTCCGTCTGTGCATACTTTTTTAGTGACTGGATTTTCTTATCAGAAACCAGTAATAATAATAATAATATAAACTATTTTTAAAGTACAAAATATTTAAATGAAATTGAAGTGATTTCTCCAATATTTTTTTTGTAGTCGAAAACAAATGAGTAAAAAATAAACCCAGAAAAAAAAAAAAAAAGTAAACCACCAACAAGGAGATACCAAATTACAGGCCGACTGTGAAAGGTTTACTGACTTGTAGTCTACATTTGTGAACTGGCCTCAAACCACTTCCAGTCAAAAAGGTTTGTTATTTCCACTAATGCCAATTGATGCATATTCCTTACATTCTGGAAATCTTACTCAAAGAACTTTTTCTGCCATCTAGTCAGAAATGTGCTCAATTTCGTCGGTTTCCTACTAGTTTTCAGTTCGGTCCACCAATTTAAGTCTGTTACATTTGTTATGTCACAATATCAATCTCAATTTAGGAGCTGCTCATCAGTTTCCTATAGTCAGCCATCTGACTGTAGGGAAGTGGTAATATGTGGTCGAAAGAGGCAAATTGGAAGATTAGGCAGGCAGGCGGAAACCACGCAGTTAAAAGATGGGCTAATATTTTGTTTCTCTTGCTGGTGATTTTTCTTAAAAATGGTAAGTATATCCAATTAACTGAGTAACTACTCATCTATTTCAGCTCATAATTCAACAGAATATTTTGTATTTCAAAACCAAAACATCTTTTAATACTTGCTTCCGATGAGAGCATCCATGTACCTAAATATGCACGGGCCGAGACAGATGGGATAGTTCAGTGTCTACTTGGAGCTGGCAGCTACAAGCATGCTCAGCGTCGCTTTAGAGGCAGTCTTGTCTGCAGCCATCTTGCTCAGATTGCGAACGTCCGCCTGCCAGGTGGGAATCTTCTTCGTGGTCATGTGACGGCGGGCATGTTTGGTCAGGTGGTCGCTGCGCATGAATCGCCGATCGCACACCGGACAGACAAACTTCTTCTCGCCGGTGTGCGTACGCCGGTGTCGGGACAGCTCGTCGGAGCGGGCGAACCTCTTATCACAGCCGTCCCAACTACAGCTGAATGGTTTCTCGCCTTTGGGAGGAAAACAAGAGGGACAGGCGGGAAAAACAAGTGAGTCACGCTGGTGTCATCGTAACTCAACAAAGAACAATGAGCTTAGTCTTGGCACACAAACAGAATACAACACTCAACAGTGGCAGCCACCTGTCAGGGACCTAGGAGTCCAGAAAGGGCCTTACCAGTGTGTGTTCGCAGATGAGCCTTGAGGTGTGAGCTCTTGAAGTAGGTTTTTCTGCAACCTGGAAAGCTGCAGATGTAGTTTCTCCTGCGAGAAAAGTCGACTTTTGTGGCCGGGGTGTTGCTGCAGGACCCGGCAGGCATGTAGACGGGGGCTGGGGCCAGAGGTATCAGTTTGGTGTTGCCCAGGGTCATGACAGTCTGTTGGCCCTGAGGGGCCTGAGACACCGAGGACTGAGGGAGGACCAGCATTACCGTGGCCTGTGGCACAGCTGAGCCCACAATCAAGGACTGCTGGAGGGGGGGGCTGTTGCTTGACGCGGGCTGGGGGAGGATGGGGGTGGTGGTAGTCCGAATTCCAGTACCGGAGGTCTGACCTGGACTGGGGATGAAAGCGGAGATTATTCCCGATTGGCTGCAGATGGGGAACATCTGGCAGATGATTTGAGAACTGGTCACTGAAGGCAGAGAGAGCGTTGTGGAAACATTGGGATTGGGTGGGCCTGTGGGCGGGTGTTGTGGTTGGTGGCCGCGCGTGGAGGTGGAGACGCTGTCCGAAGACGGTTTAGAGGGACTAACAGGGCGCTGCGTTAAGACTGCAGGGGGGGGCCGAGGCTTGTTTGTGCTGCATTCCTGTTGCTGCTGCATGCACACTGTTGTTGCTGTCATTGTTCCCGTGCTCGAAGGTTTCTGTGAAACAGAGGTTACTGGAATGTGCTGGCACAGGTCTCTGTCTGCAGTGTGCCTGATGACGCTGGTCGCCATGGCTCTGCAGGGGTGAGGCGGCGCCGGCAGGGAAGGGGTCCGTTCAGGAGTGTGGGCCAGGGTGGGTTGATGGAGCGCAGAAGCAGAGGACAGGGTCAGGCTCGGGGTCGACTGGGCTGTGCTGCTGGATGGGGGCTCGCCGAAGCTGGGGCTGTGAGGTGGCGTCATGCACTGGAACCAAAAAAGGATGAATTTCTCATTCTATCTATGTTATCAACAGACTTTACAAAGATAGGTAAAAAAAAAAAAAGGTTTGACTTTGAAATATGCTTCATTTTAACACTGCAAACAATCATCGTAAGATAATCAAACAACCGTCATCATGTCCCCAAAAAAACTTGTAAAAAATTACTGGGCGTGACATTTTTACGTCAATCACATTGGAGGGTTCTAAAGTCACACATCTTGTTTGAGATCAACTAAAGCAGATCGCTTTGACTAGGCCAGTCCAAAACCTAATTTTTGTATTTCCTTCTCTCTCTTTTTTTTTTTTTCGAGCCACTGCTAGGTGGACTTCCTGGTTTCTGGTTGACCTTAAGGTCACAGCTCAATGAGCGGAAACCATTCATCAGGATTGTCTGGTAGAGATAAAAATCCATGGTTCTTTGTTCGCCAAGCAGTCCAGCACCACCACACTACCAACACCGTGTGGTGCATGCAGAGAATATGTGCTGTTCTTCTACTATGCACCTTTAAGCTTTCGCCTGTCAGTGCACAGGGTATTTTTTCAAAAAAGAAGTTCATCAATGCACCATGTTTTCTCTATACCTGTGATTTGCTGTAGTCCCAAAAAATGAATGTTTTTTTAAAATATTCTGGCCTGCTTCCTGTTGTCAGACAGGTCCCATGTAATTGTCCTCTACTCTACAGGTCCAGATTATGTTTGTCTGCTGACAAAGAATTCAAATTTCAAAATAAATGTTAGTGAGCGGCCAGGTCAGTTTGGAAAGTAAATTAAGTCATAATTTTTTCTTTAGGTTATTTTAAGTATGACAAAACAAACACAAAAAAACTAAACTTTTTCACAGCACCTCAAGTATCACACATAGTATCAGGTGGATCATCCAAGCTATAAACTGGGATTTTATAACCCTGCATCTGCACTTAACCTGAAGATAAATCATCTTATCGGTTGAAGGATCTCACACAAGTCTTCACTCTCAGGAATATGCCCACTAACTGGATTGCATTGCTTTCTGTGACCGGGTCTTACCAGGGAGGAGAGGGACACAAAGTCCCTCTGGGGCTCCTGGAGCTCCACTGGCAGGATGGAGTCGCAGGAATCCGAAGCTGGAGTGAGGGGCCTGGGCTTGTTGCCGCTGAGTAACACGGCCTGACCCCAGGAGCTCATGCACACCAGCGCTTCGGCTGCCTCCAGGTCCGTGTACTCCAAACCAGGAGAGCAGCTGCTGGTTCCACTGGAGACAGATTGCCCGCTGTCGTGCCTTCTTCTCTTCAGGCACGGCCCACACTGTTCCATATGTACAGCCTTGAACGAAAAGCAAAAAGAAAACAACCCAAAAAAAATTAACAAGTCTGTATTTTTGTGCCACTAAGTGATGGCTGACTAAAGGAAACTGAGTCTGTTAAAAATAAAGCTGCTCAGTTGTAGCTGAGTTTCCCGGGTTGGAACTGGATGATGCTCCCAGTTTGGGCAGAGGGGGGGGTGTTGCTGCAGACTACACCCCAGCCCTGCATGCACACGCCCTGGCATGCAGCCAGGAAGCCTCCCCTTCCCAAATATAGAGCCAGCAGTGACGTGCTGCCAGATCAGCCATGTGAAATCCCCATAAAGGTTCACATCCGGAAGTAGTGGAAATGGAACAGCTTTGTGTTTAGATTTAAAAAAAAAACTATTATTATGTCACTGATACACCAACTAGTGTGATCTATTGAATTATTATGATTTTTACACATTAATTAGTTTTGTATTAAAAACCCAAACTAAATATTGTAACAATCATGGGTGTAACATAGATGAAAATAAATAAAAAGTTGATAATTAGCTGCTGATTAGACTATAATCCCAGTGAGTAAGCAAAAGAACATGATGTGACTGTTTGCGAAACGAAATTAAAGGAAGAGTTTAAAAAATAATCTTACCTGCTGTAAATCCACGGAGTTCATATTTCCAAAAGCCTCTGAAGCAGACAGAGAGAAAAAGGTCCCGGTAATGTTTTCTGGAACAAAGAAAGCTTCAGTCTGGTCCAGGATGGACCTCAGATCGTCTCTCTGTGTCTGTGTGTTGTTTTTTTTTTTATTCCTCTCAGCTGAGGCGTGTGAGTAAAACACCGGGAAGGACAGGAAAACAAAACTCACTACACGTACTCACGGGTGGCAACACCCGACCAATCAGCGTGCAGCCGCCGGCAGCGCTCTGGCCAATGGGAGGGCAGGGTGAGCGTGAACAATGCGTGCTCGCTGGGCGGTTGGAGAAAACGGGGTGCGTGGCCGTTGGTGGGTGTGGCCTCGGAGTGAGCGGTGTCAGGGTGAACCCGATGAACTGGCAGCAGCAGAAGTGGGTGAGAGGTCGGGCCGGTCTATGCTGCGTTTAAACACCGTGGGAATAAATCTGGGGAAGCTAGTTTTTCTACTCTGATCAATACGCAATCGAAAGGATTTTTTATGGTAAAATGCCCTGAGATGACACGTGTTGTGAATTGGCACTATTTAAATAAACTATATATTGTTAATCTTTTGTAAGGTAACCTAAGAAACCCCAATCAGGAGATTTAAAATGATGGTTTATTGGTGGCTCCATCCTTTTTCATGTCCATAGCTAAATCCATATGTAAATTATTGTTCCATCATAAGTAAGAGGTTTGCACTGACTTTTATCTAAGGGTATCAGAGTAAACTGGTCAGGATTTGTTGTATGTATACTGCAAATAACTAAATTATATGCATGTATAGTTATCAAAATAATTAAAGCTGTAATCAAATCTCTTTCTAAGAAACAGAAAATTGTTTTGATTTTTTTAAAATATTTTAACAATTGACATTTATTTATGTTGTGTTGTCTCCGTTTATTTGACATAATTAAAACATTTTAAATGCATATATAAAAGAGTTTCGTACCGAGCACATCCCTTGTCCTTGTTACCAAAAGCAGTTCAAGGGAAAGCCTTGTTATGAAAGACATCCTCCAATTGTCCGACGACCCGTGAACACAACACTGGCAACAGTTACAGCGCGGGTTTCTGTCAGGTTTGACATTTGTTAAGGAAATTTGCAGGTTTGCAGTTAATTTCACGACTATGTATAAAATAATGGTAAAACTAATAAGTTACAAACACACAAGTCTTCAAAGAACACTAACTGTTTGTTTTGTTTGTTTGTTTCTTTGTTTCTTTGTTTCTTTGTTTCTTTGTTTTTTTCTTTGTTTGTTTCTTTGTTTGTTTATTTGTTTTTTTCTTTGTTTGTTTGTTTTGACATTAAAAAGAGTCAGAGGCAATAATAGCACTTGTAGCACATAAGATTCAGTGTCTATTTGTATAATCATTTGAATACTTTGTTTTAGAATAAAACATATAATAAAACATTTGTTTTAATCCTTCAGATAAACTAAGAAAAAACTTCCCCTATCTGATACACTTTTTAGCCTTTCGCAGTTTATATCTGAAACGTTCAATTTTTGTCTTGTAGTAATTTTAATTAATTAAATGATTTATTCAAAATTATCTTCCTTTAATATATAATTTTTGTAATATATAGTAGCAGAGTTTCCAAAACAAGTCACCTTGTGACCCTGAAGATAAGATCACCAACCACTTTAAAAATACATGTGTTTACTGTATTTATTTTAAACCAAATATAGATTGAAATATTTGTATATTTTTTATTTAGCTGCTCAATTTCATCATGTAAATGTAAATGTCTCAGTATTTATTGAGACATTTTATAAATGTTTTTAGTCAGTCTGGAGGCAGAGCTAGAACTAGTTGTTAACGTTTTATTTTAGGTCCTCTATACACCTCACACCTCACATTATTATGATTCTGAAAATCGACCACCCGGGGTCCCTAAACTTGCTTTGGGAACCCAAACAATTAAGTATTTTATTCCATGCTTTGTTATTTGTGTGTGTTTTGCTAATATTTTTTTTTCAATTCAGTATTTGTTTTAACCATTAAGACCCTTTCTCTCTGAATATTTTGTACTGCAACCCCTGATATCTAATTATTTTATTTGTAAATTGCTTTTCTCTTTTAAATACCCATATATGTATTCAAAATGAATATTTATCTAGTAAAGTTTTTATTGAAATGTTGCCATGCATGTTGAGGTTTTTATGACCATATGTGAGATAATATTTATTATGGGCCCTATTTTGGGTCATACATTTTTGTCCTTGGAGAGTTTACAGTTGTAAACCGAAGTTGATGTGTGTTTTTTTAACAGACCTATATAAGCATCAAATAACTGCATGTGGGCAAACATGACATGTGAGATGTGCTCCTTAAAACTCCAACTGCTGTAAAGTTATTAATCATACATTCAAAAAGTACTCATAAGGTCCATATAAAGACACCTAAAAATAACATAAGATTAGCAACCTGTGTGTTTGATTTATGATTGCAGGCCTGTGGTGTTTTTGGTGTTATTTCTGGGAAAGAAACCTGACGGCGTCTGACGTTCGTCTACTTGTTGATCTTCTGTTTTGTCAGCAGCTTACCTGCAGCCAAGAGGAGTGGAGAAGGTGTGTCTTCCCGGGCCTGGCAGCGCCCGGCTGCGAAGCAAGGCCTTACCCAGGTATGACTCACATAAGCATGACCTCAGGGAGAGCTGAGGACAGTTTCAGTGCCAGCTGTTAGTGAGCAGAATTGAGATGAGGGCGGAGCTACGGGGAAAACCAGTGAGCTCAGAGGAATGACAAAAAGCTAGGCCTGAGTACAACTGTCTGTTTGCTATATAAGTAGGGCAGCCCATTTAAACAAGCCGGGGAATCTGGAGGAAAGGTTACCCTGGCCCTAATGTGGGCCTCTGGATGCACACTTCCCCCATCTGGTGCACACCCGCTAGTTTAGGAACTCAGGGACTCAAAAAAAAAGAAGCTCAGATGGACTTATAAGGGTAAATATATCAGCTCTGCCTCCAGACTGACTAAGAGTTCCCACGAGGCAACAAATTTCCACTATCATGTTTCATAAAATCAAATATAATCAGTGCATCTATATCTGAAAACTTTCCCACAGATTAAGATAAAATATGAGTGGCACAATCATCACAGTGAATTCTGCACACTCATAAGTATCTTTAGTTTTTTTTACTACTTAATACTGTTAATATATATATTAACAATATATTTTTTTAAACCTCCAAATGTAAAGGGCTGAAGCATTGAGGTCAAAGGTCATGGTAAATTAAACTTGAAAACAAACCTCTTTTGATTTAGGTGTCATTATATATATATATATATATATTATAGATATAGATATATAGATATACCAGATGTTTTCAGTCCTGCATCACAACCATGAAAGTCATATTAGCTTTAGGTATTTGATGATTTGAACATTTGAAACTAGTACTTTTTTTTTGAGGAGTAATTATTACACAACATCATGTTTTGGGGTTCACCAGTGTCATAAGTATACATTCAGGCTCAAACAAATAATCTCCATACAGCAGTAGTACTGGGTTTCTAGGTTAAAAAGCCTCACCTTGACGTCTTCGAACATTCTTCTTGTCTCTGTGAATCAACAGCTCAACAATTTTTTCTCAATATCAAACCATGTTCCTGAGGACATTTGGCACCTCTTTATTTTGGCAGCTGCCAGTATTTGGTCAGTGTTTTATTCTATGTTGACTTGCTGAGCCTTTGTGGTTCCTGGGTTGTTATTGAACATCCTAATCAGCTTTATTTTGTCTGAGTGGGACAGTTTGTGTTAGATGGTTGAATCTTGGAGCCAGCTGGGTGTTGCAACAGGACAATGATCCCAAACAAGCATACAAACAGGTGGAGAATGGGTGAAGCAGGATCACAAGATTCTGGTCAGCTTTGTTAAAGTCAGATCTTAATTGAACTTAAATGAACTGAGTTTATATTTGAGAGTTTATGTATAATTGCTATGTTGTTTATAGAAACCACGCATAAATTCAAATTCATGCATCCGATTCCTGTTTGAATTTTATTTAATTGAAAAGAAAAGGTTTGAATATATCATAAAAAAAACAAAAAAAAAAGTGTGAAATTAATTTTAATGAATGTAAACTGAACAACATTGTAAGACTTCACCCACTTCAGGATAGTTTAACTTGTAGCATCTAAATAAAATTAGTCCCGTTAACTTACGCTTGATCTAATAATACGTGTGTCTAGGTAGTTAGGGTAAAAGATTTATCAAAACTAGATTTTGTGGTAATTGTATTGTCTGTGTGACCAACATATAAAGAAGAAGAAAAAAAATGAGGCGAGGCTAAAACATGTCCTGTTCTCCAAAAGCGAAAACTAAATCCTCTTTTGAAACAGGATGCTGCGTCTAGCTTGGTAAAGAAGACAGACATTGGTCCAGCTGGTTATCAGTGCACAGTTGCGTGACAGGATGCAGGATGTTTACATGACATTAATAACTTAATCTCCCAAGCTACCATTGATTCTTAATGATTTATACAATTTTTGGGAGCAACATATGTTAACATCCAGATAAGTTTTGCTTGTACAAAGTGAGCCTTGAATATTTTTCCAAAAACAGCTGAACAAGATATTTACATACACACTAAAACACCCTTTTTTGTTACTGTCTCACATCACATAGGACTGTTTTCTTCCTATTGTAGGTCAACTAGGATTATCATACTTATGCAAAAAAATTTAATTTTACAATAAAAACAAAAATACTTTATTAGATTTTCTTCAGACTGTTTCTTAAAATTCTTACTAGTAAATAGCTTTAAATCGCATTACTTTGTATAAACATTTTAGACTTTCTTCAGCAAGGTTACAACAGTTTGCTGGAGGTTTGAACCATTCCTAAAACAGAGCAGAAGAAACTGGGTGAGATTTTTTTGGGGTTTCCGTTATTGCGCACACATTTTTAGAATTGCCCACACACTTTCTCTGAATCTCATGAATATGAGTATGAATCACATCCTGCGAAGGGTCACCAAAGCCTGTGGGGGAATGACTTGCGTAGTAGGTGGATATGGATTGGCAGTGTAGTGAAGTGATAAGCTTTGTTATCTGTGGATCATTAGCAACTAAATTGGGTTTTTTATTGTATTTTTGTATCATGATTTTTATAATATCAAAAACATTTGTGTCTCTCTTAAGTGTATTTATTCTCAGAATATTGACTCTATTAATATATTTAGGAGAAAATAGGAGAAAACGACTTTAAACAGAAAACTTTTGAGGGGAAGAGAAATATAAGTGTTCAAATTGTTTCTCTTTCCCCATAAAGTGAACTTAAAAGTCTACTCACTTTTTGCACATAATTTGGGATTCCTACGATAAACGTTTTTTGCCGACATTTTTACTGCATCAACTTAATAAAAAAAGGCTGTTGCAGAAAAGTGTGCCTCTAATGCATCAGCCATGACTGAACTGAATACAGGTTGGAAAAGCCTAGTCAAACACAGAAGTTTTACCCAAACAAGTCCACCAGGATTTTTCCCCACTGTGCACAGGATCATTTACAAAGCAAAGCTAGCTAAGTTAAACTAAGCTAAAATGACCTAAGCTAACTTCACCTAACCTAGCTTAAGCTAAACTAAACCTAACTAAACTAAACTAAAGTAAAATAAGCTAAGCTAACATAAGCTAAGCTAAGCTAATTACCTTTAATAAAAGCTGTGTGACTAAATTCTTGTATATTTTGCTCTGCTCAGGCGTGTGTTTAGGCCTTCATTTGCGTCTGCAAAGTTTAAAAACCTCTGTTGCTACTTTGGATTGGAATAAGAGGCTGTTTCGCTCCAAGTAAAAAGCAGGTGTTTTTAGGTGAAAGGTCCATCCTAAAGCATTCGATTGCGATGCAGGCATCAGAGAAATAAAAGGTTGTGTGGTTAAAAGGAGATGTGTAAAATAAAACAGATGCCGCGTAGAAGCACGGCTACATGCAAAGTTGACAGAGAGTTAGTTAAACTGTAACCGAATGGGATCCTCTCCTTTTTGTAGTAGGTCAATAAAACACTTTGATTGCTTAGGATTATGGCTCTATAGAGATAAAAGTGTGTTTGAAATTCATAACACATTTAATAAAAACAAATTTATAGCCAATAAAGCTGCATTTGAAGAATTAGTTTGTGGAAAATCTCACAGTGGAAGAAAGGTTTGCGCTGTTGTCTACCAGCTAGAAGGTCCTAGATCTTCTGTGGAAACATTGCATATCTATGTCCATGAATAAGTGGTTTCCGTCAAGTTACTAAAACTGTGAGTTAGCTGAAAGTTAAATTATCCAGGATCTGAGTGATCTGGATCTAAAATATTACATTTATACTATGGTGTGTTTTAAATACTTAATTTGAGAGCCTTGTTGCAATATCCTTTGTACTTTGTATATATAAATGTATACATGATTGGACAGCATTTGCATAATATCTTATGTTTATTTTCAAAGAAGGCCAAAATCTGTTTGGTTTGGGTTTGTTACTAATTGTCACTGAAGCCTCCATATGAATATTTATTAAAGTGGTTTGAATGCTGCAAATTTCAGCTTCTTTGTACAAATAAATTTAATTGCTGACATTTTTTTCTTACTTTTGGCATATTTAAGAAAGGAGTTTAGAGAGTTTTTTACTACTTTTGAGGGACTACACTTCTTAGCCTCCCTGAGAAAGCTTACTCTGGGGTGTTGGAGAGGAGTTTGGGGCTGATAGTTGAACCTTGGATCCAGGAAGAGCAACGTGGCTTTCGTCCTGGCTGTAGACCAGTGGGCAAGGTCTTTGCCCTCATGGAACTGCCAAGGAGGTCATCGGACTTGACCCCTTTCTGAGGGCGGTAATACATTGGGCCTGGCCTGGTGGGTGAGGAATCTCATCTTGAAAGTCGGTTCTTTGAGGCTCTTCCCCTTTTAATGCCTCATTCAACAGTTTTAGGGTATCTTGAGCTTAAACAATGTCAAGCTTTTGTCATCTGTTTGTGTAATTTTTTCCCAAAATCTTCTGCATCAGCAACTTTTTGGTGTTCAAATTGTTGAATAATAAACACCAACCATAGAAGAGGCAAGTAAGAGCTGCAGGATTTCAAATATAGTTAAAAGGTTCGCATCCCATGAGATGATGTTATTTATCTGCTTCATTATTTTCCTTTTTATTTTGGCTTTGACTAGGGTCCCAAAGCTTTGGAAACTACTTTATGATCCTTTCTAATAGGCTTGTCTCGTCTGCTCTCAAATGCCATTAGAGTTGGGTATGATGTTCAGATTTGTCTTTTTACCTAATTCATGTTGTCAGAAAGGTTCTGTTTAAGGGATTTTGTAAGCGTGGATTTTCCTAGTTAAATTAAAATCAGCTTACCAAAAAACAATATCCTTATCACAGATGATTTAGGTTTATTTGAAGAATCTCTATAGCGGTAAACAGTTTTTAACACTCCTGCCCTGCTCTTCCTATCTTCACAATTTATTTAGAATTTAATTTGTACCAACATTTGCAGGACTTGTTGGAAAAGAGAGATGTTTTTTTTTATTTATAGACATGATAAGAAAGAGCTGTTTTACGGGTTTTATGTAAGTTCTTCTCAGAAAAGTAACAGGCTTTTGAAAGAAATTAACTTTAAACTATGCTACCTATTTGTCTTTATTTGGCATATTTTTTAGAATGTCTGTGCCTAACTACAAATTTGTTTTTTATTTGTAAAAAGATTTATCTTCTTTTAAAATCTGATTATGTAAATATAAATTTTTGTCTAATTTTGTTACCTTTAATAATAAAACATTTTATGCTGTACATATTTAGAATATTGGTTCTAGGTGAGTTTCATTTGTTAGCGGCGACGATAAAAGAGGCTTTTTGAATGAAGAGGGTTTCTGAATCCTGAGCAAGAATGTGTCAGCAGCTAATCGTTAAGGCACAGTATTGCACCATAGCTAGTATTTCCTGCTTCAGTAAACTTGATGTTTTCCTTAGATATCTGTCAAAAAGCTTTTTTTGTGATTACTGTGATAGCTTATATCTTAATGAAGCAAATTATATATATTTATATATATATATACACCCTAACGTAAAAGTTTATACAATTGGTGTGCAGAATGTATGGGGCTCAAAGACTAGCTCCTCTTTTCCTGACGGTAGACCTGCATAGGGTTAAGGAATTGCTGCTTTAGTTGACAGTTTTATTCAATGGTACCATTCAATTTTGAAAAATAATAAAAAATAACACAACATGGGAAAGAATCAGAGTAAGAATTAAAATGTGTCTGCCTGTCTTAAGCCTTTATTGGGCACATTGTGACAACATACAAAGTCATACAAAAAGTTCCTCAATAATTATAGGATTGAAAGAAAAATTGTTATATATGAAGAACCCACATCCATTTCCTTAATAAATATATACACAGTAAGTACTGAGATAAAAAAAATGATTATACAGATCCTTTTCCAAATATAATTTACAAAATTTCCATAAAAAAGACAAAGGTTGGGGTGTCACCTACTGTATGACAATAAAGTATTTTTGTTTTCTGTATTTTGCCTGAGCCTGATTATTATTGCACTATTATCAGGACAGCCTGGAAAGATACTCTATATTAACTGACCTATAGACCTTCAGAAAATGTAGGAAGAGCAACTTTTAGCATTTTTATCAACACAAACTATGTAATACTTAACAAAATATCTTTTTTAACCAATTTATTGAAAAAAATATCTGTTAAAACTGAATCCTACCCTAAAAGAAATACTAGCTTTTCAATATTCTGCGAACTGATGACATTCGAAATACTGCCATACTGTTTAGTAAATAATACACATTTTAGAGTGCAAAATTTCCAACTTTGCAGGCTCCAGTCATCAGTGTCATGACTTTAAGGAGGGGAAAAAAACAGAGATTTTTATTTATTTATTTTTTATAAAAAAAATCAAAACCTCAGAATAAAAAAAAGCAACTCTGCTGCTTGTATAGCTTGAGGTATAAGCAGCTATCAAACTGTTCTGCAACCCTTAACAGTTTGCATAAAATAAGGCACTAGTATATTGGCTGCAGCTCATATTCTCATAGAACAAAATGCTGATTTATCCTTACTTTTTTTTTTTTATGCACAGAAAATGCTTTGCAATAAATGACATGTATAACTTATGTTTTTCAAACCATCATTGTCATCTTTTAAAAGCTCCGGCTTTGATGTATTAATTTGAGGACTTTTTTTTAATTTCTTTTTTTTTTAATGTGACATTATTATTATTCTTATCAAATCGAGTCCATTATCCCTGCAAAGCCAGGAGTGTAAACCTGACAGCTACATACAACTTCCGTCGCTGTGTGGATGTTTGAGTCAGATCTCTGTAAGAGTTAGTTTGTACACGGCACCCTGCTCCATGGTGATCTGGAAGGTGTCTTCATTGGAGTAGTGCTTGATGATGTTGTCGTCCATGTGGACCAGAATACTAACAAGGAAAAAGGGAACAAACAATAAGTTAATTAGCTCGACTTTGTAAAAATGTGTTGGTAAACCCTAGTCATTGAATTTAGACATAAAAGGGTCTGTTGTGTTCTGCTCATACCCTAATACCCTTTTATTCTTTAAAAGTGTTTTCATGTAGCAAAAATTGCTATGTGTTTTTATTGGGATTTTATGTGATTGACCAACACAAGGTAGCATAGAACCGTAAGGTGAAAGAATAATGATGCAAGGTTTTCAGCGCATCATTGGGCTGATGGCAGATATGCGATAGAAGGGCCCAGTCAAAGTCCAGAGAAAAATGCACATAGGAATCTGTGGCAAGACCAGAAAACCAATATCCACAGATGCTGGGTTTCAACACATGTAACGAGGGAAACAAAATCTTAGCCTCTAGATTTTAAAAAATGGTAGAAAAACATTTTGCAAGATTTCAACCAGTTTTTCAGCCACACCTTTCAGATCAATCAATCAATCAATCAATCAAATCAAATGAAAAATACTGTATTCATCCCAAAGGGGAAATTAAATGGTGTTATAGTAACTCATCTAACTAAGGAGTTGTTGTAAATGGTGATGGCTGTGGGATGGCTGCCAATCCTTCTTTCCTTTTCCTGCTACTCTTTAAATCCCGATCTGTTCTTACAGTCAGGAAACTCGACATGGAGACGTTGGAGTCGGGGATATGATCTTGCAGCCATGTCTCAGTTAAACGCATAATACTGCATTCCTGATACTCTTGCTGAGTCCTTGTCAGGGGTGGAAGTTCATCTAACTTGTTAGCTAATGATCTTACATTGCCCATGATGATGGATGACAGAGAGGGTTTGAAATTTCTCCTCCTTCTTTCTCTCCTCTTTTGTTTGTAAAAATTTCGAAGTGATATACTAATTCTTTTTCACTTCATAACCATGCACTACCTTCAACTCTCTATATAAGTTTATCCTTACAGGGTCAAGGTGTTTGCTAGTCCTTCACAGGACAACGCAAAGACACACAAACAAACTTCCACACAATAAACAACAACAATTTAGAGACACCAATTAACCGGAGGAGACCAGGGTACGCAGCGAGAGCCAAAGCACACACAGGCAGAACAAGCAAACTGCATGTCGAAAGACAAAAGTCTAAAATCCCAATACATTATGAAGACGTTTGTTGTTATTATGTGACAAGATGTTTTAGACGTTATAGGATCAGCTCACCCTTTCTTGCACTTCTTGTAGACTTTTCCAATCTTATCCAGAGGAAGATCGTACTTCTCTGAAATCTGGTAAAAAACAAAATTCTGTCAGATACTTGTTGCATACATACGTCCCCACCAAACAAAATCTCTGCTGATCTTAGTTTGACCTCTTTAAGTCAAGTCTAGCCCGTTAAAAGGTTTCAACTGTTGGGTCTTGCAAGGCTGCTGGGCCTCAACTGTACAGGGACTATCAGTTTGTAGACCTCACGAGCGCAGGAAAACCAGAACAGGCACAAACTCAAAAACAAGAAGTACTTGTTGTAATCCTTTCAAAAAACCCTCTAAACTCAACTGCCTCACATACCTTCTGCAAATGACCTCTTTAACACTGATAACATCTAAACTGATATCGCTGCCTTTCAGACAATTGTTCTGCCTTTTTTTTTGTCCCAGGTCCCTTCTCCCGTCCAGCACGTATGTGCGAGCTGAGCTGGGCCTCTTGCTACTCTGTTTAAACTCTACACCAGCAACACGACACAGGAACATATACTGTAGTCCACAGTCAGCCAGAGAAACTGAGAGGAACTCACAGCTTCCACCAGGCCCTGCAGCGTGGGATTCTTCAGCATGAGGGCGTCGAACACCTCGTCTGATTCCTTGCGCACGTACAGCAGGACTGTGAGATGGGAAAAACGAGAATAAAAAGAGATAGGTTCAAAAATAGACAAAGATAAAAAACCAATATTTCAGCTAACGTAGAACAAAAACGGATGTAACAATAGTTTAATGTGTATCTCGAGAGTGTAAATGTAATATTAAAAAAAGCATTAAGACAAACTGAGGCACTATCAGACGCAAATGGATGTTCCCAATGAGAACATGTTGTTCCTTCTGTCAGAGGCCACTAGTTTCCCTTTTCCTGCTTTAAAAATGTAGGGTTAAGTAAAATTTTATAAATGTATTGCTGTTTTAAATATATGTTTCTAGCATTAGTCTTTGTAATTGAGCAAGCGCAGGAGGTCAGAGGGCTGGTACGAGTCTCCCAGTCAGTATGATTCGATTTCTGTTTGCCCTACAAATCCTAGGCAAATCTAGGCAAACAATAAAATGATATGTTAAGTTAAGTGAGCATATAAAAAAAGCTCTCACTGCCAAACTGGTCAAAACAAGTGTGTGGAGACCTGGAGAGTCAGTAGTGGTGGTTCATCCAGCCAGAATGTCTCCTTTTGGAGGTTTTCCAGGCAGATTTTACTGATAGGAAGTATGTTTGAGAGACATTAACAAAGTAAAATCCCTGGTAGCTTTTTATTTGTGATATTAACTTTTTTCATTATTTTCATGCAACAAAAGGTTTGTACAGTAACTGAAAAGTAATTCTCTTTACAACAAATCTCCTAATAACTTGAAGTTACATAAAAATACAACCTTTTTGTTCATAAAACTAGAGATTAAGATCTTTCCAGTTGAATAAAATTGCATCTCTGCATGCTAAATATGAGCTGCTGAATGCTTTGCAGGCAGATGTGGGGTAAAGGGCATCAGCTCGTTTCCTGGTGTGTGTTCAGTGAGTGATCAGTGATATGTGTAGGGTCACTGAAGGTCTCAAGCCTGTGTGTGTATGTGTGCGTGTGTGTTTGGAAAGACCGGGAACAAACAAATGGCCTAAAGGGAACATGTGCATTGGAGACGGGTGGAGGGAGGGAACTTCAGAGGCTGACCACAGCAAATGCACACAAAGACTTGCAAGTGCAAACAGTTTCATAATTTAGCCCTGGAGAAAAACATCTCCGTTTAACATGGCAAGATCATAATAATCTGTTACCTTTCTTGGGCTCGTCCACTCTTGCCATCTTGTTCGGCGGTGACCCAAACTCGTCATCGCTGAAGGGTAATCTCCTCAAACCTGAGCTGCATTCGGAGGGGACACAAATGATCACAGAGTTGATTAAAAAGCTGCAGCAAACAGTTAAAGTGCTAAGGTAACGTGAAACCTACAAGGCTTTCCTAGAAACAGAAAATAAAACACTGGATCGGCTTCACTGGGTAAAGGTTCGAAGAGCGGGTGAGTTCAGCACTAAATCAAGTGTAAAATCAGGAAACGTACCCTTCTTCTCCTTCCTCCGCAGGAAAAGGCTGTAAAAAACAAAGAAACATATATTTATTTAAAATCGGTGACTAAAAGCCATATATCCCCTCTTAATAGTTGTTTTATACATGCTTTTAACTGTTCAAACACTCTTATTGTAACCCTATAAGGCTGCAGCTAAATCAGCCACTTTAGTCAAAAGGGAAAAGCAAACACTGCAATCATATGTTACTCCCTATCACCACCAGCGGAGGATGTACAGATATAAAAACTGGTGGTGCTGGATGGGAACATCTGGACCCCCACGGAGGGACAAGGTTCTTTTCTGGCTTTTAGCTTAATAAGAGGACAAGCACAAATATAAAAAAACAACATGTGTTCACAATATTTTTATTCAGATTCAATTACCTGTGTGTAATTTGATCTAAATCAACCCTAAAGTTAAGTCCAGTGCTACAGTGGTATCACAACCTATTAATGTGTTTGAAGGGATCAGTCAAAGTCCAGATTAAAGTTCAGTTTTTAAAGAAACGTTTTACTTTGCAATGAAGAAAAAGCAGAACCTGCAGTCTGTAGAAGTGAAATTTCTGCTGAGACGCAACCCAAATCAAAAGCAGCTGGAACTGCACTGAAAGTCGATCTACCAAGTGTCGACACAGTGGGAATAATAAAAATACGTTCTGGTATAAACCATGGATTATTACTACTCTCTACTCTCTCGTCTGTCAAATTTAAAACCAATGAAAAGAATTGAAGTTTGAAGTCATTACATGAAAAATTGCATAATAGAAAAGTATTACTTCACCACCTCGTCTTATTACAGCTTTTAAAATAGCAATAATTAGCAAAGCATTATACATTTTTTATTCTTGGAAACCTTCTGGGATGTTTAATGTGTCTCTGTGTGTCGATATTGATTGGCGGCATGGCTGATTCCTATTCTGGGAGCGTTGACAGTGAACTTATCTTATCAAAACTCAAATGTTTGCGCAGCATCTTTCAAGTTCATCCTCACGAGCATCTCAAAAATAACTGCCGCCCCTCCCAACATTAAAGCACAGCAAACACAACAAAAACAGAAAATATTTGTTTGAACTTAGATTGACTTAAATAAAATAAAAATAAAAAAGATAAAAAAGAGGCCAGCAGGGGGCAAACACAGTAAAAAGCGATTCATGTAAAGCCAACTAGCTGCTTAACCCGGCAGGAGTCATTGCGGTGGAGAGTGATTGGGTCCACACACAATTTGGAGAGCCCATTTAATCTAACATTAGTAGTTTAGACTAACAAAGAATGCATTAATATGCACAGATGACCAATTCATACATGATTTGAACCTTCAACTGCAATGCAGAAAGACCCCAGGTCTAAATATGATCCTTCAGTGACACCATGCAGCATGTAGCTAAAAAAATGGGGGAAGATTTGGTAATAACTCACAAAATGCCTATTTAATAGAAATCTAGGGCATTTAACACATTCCAGAACATTTGCAAGCGTGCAGGTCAGGCGTGCGTACCGCTTATACAAGCCTATGTTCCCTATCGTGTTGCGTGACAGGTTCTTTCTGGCACCGGAAAGCAAAGCTCAGAGTCCATGCACGCAGAAAAGACGTGCTGCTGAAAACTCATAAACCGCCACATCCATGCCCAAAGCCTCACAGAACTAAATATCTGCACGTTTTACAGTTGGATCTGTTTCAACAGGCAGTGTTTGCAAATCAATAAGAAAGCTGCACTACTCCCCATCCCTGGATGAACGTCTATTGTCTTCGTTTTAAGACGGTTGCACGGGAACTTGTTATTCACTTCTGCTTCGTTTTGAGTCACTGGTGAATGATTCATGTTGTGAATAAGCAATCTGAAACTATGCCATCATCGTGTAGGCCTCCTATCAAAGCTGGAAGGCAGAACTCGTCGATCCTGCCAAGCGCGCAGGCAGGTCACCTCGACCCAGCTGGCAGATGGGGCGGGTGGAGGCGGGTGGAAAAACAAACTGTTTATGGACCACCAGAATCGTGCTCATGTTTGGGAACGCCATAAAAAAAAAAGGGTCGGGTTTATTTCACTGTTGATTAAAACACAAGTATGGATGAGAAACTCACGTGGCGCTGGAAAGCAGAGAAGTGGATGTCAGGGATGAAGAGGACAGGTTGGGTCTCAAGGTCGCCCAAGGTCTTGAAGATGGTCACATCGTTTCTCTTCTGAAGGAGGGGAACTTTAACATCTGGAACTGAGAGGGAAACGTGGGGAGACGTGTTTTATTAACGGATCAGAACAAAGTTTTAACTTTACTGGCCAGTTGGCAACATATGTAAAACAAATGTAATAAATCTCTATAAAGTTTCATGTTTCTCAATGTTCTTCTCTTTTTCAAAGTTTATTATGAACTATTTTAACCTAATAGTATATATTTTTTATTTTTCATTTTACATTGGTTAGCTGAATTTATTTTTATATAAGTACAAAAAAAAAATATGCTTGCACACACCACCACCTGGTGGCCATTTTGGGGATAAAGTTCCATTATTTCAATAATTAAAAATCAGTAAACTTGCATTTTAAAATGAATTATGCTATTATATATGTAATTAATTACCAAAATGTAGTTTCTCAGAAATTGGATTATCAGACCAATAAAATAAATGCAAAACAGATAAGTGTCACAACCATGAGCAAAAAAGGTCATTGCTAAATAAAGTGGTTGTTCAGAGTGCTGCATCCAGGCAACAGGAACGGAAAGTTTGGAGGAAGAAAAAAGTGTGAAAATCTCCAATGCAATGTGGGCCCCATAACAAGTATGTTCAAGTAATGTACAGTGCATAAACTCAGTAAGAACTAATATACATGCATTACTCCATCGGTGGAGGAAAGCATGAGGATGATTGGTTCCACTTGCCTGGATCACTGTTTCTGGTAATATCTTTATCTTAATAATATTCTTTGGATTCTGTATGTGATCAGGCTGTCATGCTGACCAAAATACTCTGACCTCAGTAGGACCCCTGACCAATCGAAACCGGTCAGATATACAAATTACTGGACTGTGTTGACCAGAGGACCAATACCAGCAGATGACATGGATGTTTGATTGTGATTATGGAAAAACAACTCTGGATTTCAAAACAAAAGGTAAGATTTACTTTGATTGGAAAGGAGGATTTAGACCACACCAGTCCTCTTGCCTCTGTTTCCCAGTTAAGATGCCCGGCTGTTTTGGGTTTATAGTTTAGAAGTAGCTGGACAACAGAACAAAACCATTGGTGGCAGTCTGTCTCCAGGATATGTCTGTTTGTTATAGCCTCTTGAAGCTCTATCACGCTTTTTCTCTAACAACAAGTTTACATGGATTTATGGATGCAACAGTCGGTGAACAGCCAGCTTCTGTAGCAATGATTTCTTTTTTTAGAAGACACCAACATAACCTTCAGGTGTTAGAAATAATCTCTTAAGGTTTTTATGAAATACTCTGATTATTTTAAATGAGTTAAATAACTGTTCTTGTTGTTTTATAATTTTACTGTGAAAGGTGACTCACAATTCAGGACTGGGTTGAGATCTGGCATCTTCCCTTTCCGGCGCGACTGTTTCCTCTCCTCATCTCGGATCTTCCTCTCAGCTCCCTTGTCGCAGAACACTTTGATCTGGCAGAAGGCGCGGTGGATGGGCTTGTTGCTGCGGTTGTTGTAGCTGTACGTGTCGATCTGCAGGTTCAGAGGAAGACCCTTCACCCCCTTCTGGGAGGAGAAGTCGGTGCTCAGACAGTTGACAGAGATGAAGATCTGTGCAGAGAAAAGTTTGAGACATGGAGGTGATGAATGAGTGGCGCGGGTTACAATAATCTGCTCCCCATCAATAGTTTTATTTATCTGTATTGATGAGTCTTCGTGTGTCGGCTCTGTTCAGATCCAGTCAACGATTCCCTCAGACTTTTCAATCCTTGAAATAAAGGCTTCTTCTTCTTTGGTAAATAAACCAACTAATAACACTTTTAATTGAATATACATTCAGAAATACTTGTTTAAAACCTCTTGCAGGTTGCTCCTCAGACAGAAGTGACCATTCTCTCCTGCCCTCTTCTGGTCAACTACGGTAATGTTGTGCTAATTTTGCTTCTTTGTCCGGATGTTTTTACTAAAAACAGCTTCTCATTGAATAAACAGAACATGTAATCACAACAGAGGACACAAATTCCCCCAACAGAGAGGATCATCCTGCATGTAGCTTTTAAGCTACATACAGGATTCTGTATGTAGCTTAAAAACTAAAAGAACACAAACAGAACATTAATGTATAAAAGGGTGCATACAAATTATTCTAAAAGAGTATTTTTCTTAAGTGTTTTTATGTTTTTAAAAAGCTTCACCATCATTCTATCGGACGTTTGTACAGGAAAAGTAACATGTACATCAGAGGGGAGGAGAAATTGAAGCCCACACAGACAAAACACTCGGACAAAAAGCATACGAGGGGCTGCCCTTTGCAAATAGACCACAAATACCCGTATCATGGTTTATTATCACCCTGAGGGCAAACCACACAAACATGCACCTGCACATCTCAACTTACTTCAGCACAACGTTTTTCACCTCAGTGCCTAAACCCTAAAATACTATTAACCTGTCATCATCCGAAAGTGAGCAAAGAGGGACTTATTAAGGCAGAGCCAAAAACACAAGGACGTCTATTCAGACGCACAGACACGTCCTCATCTGTAATCCAATATCTCATTTGACGCGTGTTTAAAATAACAAGAGGTCGGGGAGGTGACAAAAACAAATAAGGATGAACATCCTTTAAACAGGCTTCAAGTCAACATCCTGGATTCTGCAAAAAGCTGCGCTTTCATGTGACTTTAAGCAGCTGCAGGGTGAGGATGACCGGCTGCAGGATTGCTGTCTGTTTAGCAGTCTTGGAAGAGCATGGGGGACACAATGAAGACTGCCGCCTCCCCCGGACCAACTGGATTTTATTCGCAAACTGCCTGATGCTGTGTTCATCTGCGCCTTCTGAGTTTCTTCATTTCTGTCTCTTAGCTGTGCAGAGCTCCTTTAATGTGGAGCATCCCATTTATAAGCTCATAAATATTTAATATCAGCGGGTTGCTGTCATGTCAAAGTGGCCGATAGTTCCTAACAGAAGGATGAACGACTTAAATAAAAATGGTGGCTTGAATTTAAATGGAAATCTTGAGTATTTGTTTTTTTCTGTAAATACTTTTTTGTGTTTAACTATTTATCTGACCGTCTTACTTTTGCCTCCTCGTTCGTGTCCCATGTGAATGAAATGGCGTTGTAGGAAATCTCCTCAATGTTGCTGATTGTGTTGAAGCTCTCCTTGTAGTCGGCTGAAAACATAGAAGTTTCAATCAAGGGGTAAATATAAGATAAGACTTAAAATGAATCCAGTTTAATGATATTTGGTGCTAAATTTGGTCACAGACTACTCAAACAATAATGATAATATAAGACAAGCTTCATTTATTGAGTTTTCAGTTCAACAGGTTTGTCAATCAGTTATTACACAACCTGATTATGATCCAGGGTGGCTACACATTTTTTATTTTTATGAATTAAAGTAGAAGTAAAACAAAAAAATATTTTTACATTGAGCTGGTTTTTAATTCTAGAACAAATACATAACAATTAGGAAAGAAGAGAGAATATGGGAAAATTCAAGAAAACATTAATGAAACTCAAAGAAAAGAAGAATATTAAAAAAAATTAAATAAAAATACAGACAGATTGAATGGGGTTTGGGAAGAAGGGAAGGACAGAAAAAAGGAAGTAAGGATGGAACAAGGAAGACAAGAAGAGATGATCCATGGAAAGAAGGAAACATCAAAACACTCGAGGAAGGAAAGAAGCAGGACACAGGAAAGGGAGAATAGAAGGAAACAAAGTGTGACAAAATAAATGAAGGAAGGAAGCAAAGAGAGTTAAGATAATTGAATATATAATCTGTTCTTTCAGTTCTTAAGGACTTTCACTAGAACTGGGACTTTTACTGGAACTGTAAGTTAACTGGAACACAGGATTTATTTCAGTGTTTCAAACTTTTGTCAAGTTGAACAAAAACCCATTGAATTTCTTTTCCCTTATTGTTGAAAAGGCTGCAGCTGGTAAATCTTACCGATGTCGAGACACCTCTGTTTAGCTGTGTGTTGCCTGGAGTGCCAGTACTTCCAGTGTTTCAGCTGATCATCCCTGCACTTCTCCTCTCCGAACACGACCATCACTACGCTCTACATGTAAAACGAAAGATCAACACTTTTGAGCCTTTATGATATCCACAATAGTCAGAGTCAGAGAAGCTTGGTTGTTTCTTTTGTCAGGGTAAATTTTGGATGGATTGTTTTCTTACCCTGACTTTTGTGATTGGCTGCTGAACGCTCTTGTTGTCAACCTCCCTGAGTGTGATTGGGTAAAACTGTCCCTTGTTAAGGTACGTCATCGTACCATCGCCGGTCTTCTGGCGGAGAGATTTGGATGCTTCAAGAGAGTACTCGAAGTTACACCTAGAAGAAAATAAAGACAGCATGTATACATTTATGAAAATTATTAAAGGTGACTGACAATTTGGTAATGCTGTTGAGAACATAAGACAAATAAAAAGCTCCTTTGGGAGCTCTTTTGGCAGAAGCAATATTTGACCCTGATGCCTCATTTAAGATCCTTTTTCAGATCTCTGGGGAGTTTGTACTTTCAGAACCCACAAGTGGCATTGTGGAACTAATGGGCTCCACACATAGGGGGGCATCGCTGTGTCTATATTAATTTCCTATGAAACCAGAACAAATTAGTGAGGGTGTGGGGTTATCGTTCCCATCGTGTCGAGTCCTTAATTCGTGGTCTTCATGCTGGCTGCCCAAATGTATTCATTGCTTTAAATATAAGAAAACAGTTAGTGCACTTTCCTTAATGTGTATCTAACTGCATCATGTTCTTCTGATCAGCATATTTCTCTGTCTTCTTGAACTGAAAGATCGTTCTAAACGGGGCTAAAGTTAAAGTTGCTGTGAGCTTTTTAATCAGAAACTTTATTCTTAATATGTTATTAAGTACTTTAGGCTTCAGAAGAGAGTCGGACCTTGAAGAGCTAATGGGGCTGTTAAGTGTAAACAGAAGTGTTTACATTTCAGCAAATGCACACAGAAACTGCAGTTCCAGTAATGCTTGCCACACAAACGGTACTATCCGCCTTGATGTTCAATGCAGTTTAATGGAAAACAATAATGAAGTTTATCTGCTTTAAGTACAAGAAAAACCCTGTCACATGGTGACCGCTTAGACACACTGGTATAAATATTCAATAATCAGAGCATAAAGGATACAATCCTAGCTGGTGATTATAGAAAAAATAAATAAAATAAATTGCCCTAAAATCCTGCTGTGTGCATAATTTTGTCGATGGCAACTTACCCTGGTGCCGTCTCAAACTGTGTGTAGTCATTAGGTGTAATAGTGGCCATGCGTAACTGGAGATCTCCTGGGAAGGCAAACATCTGCAACACACAAAGAGGAAAGAAGTAAAGCAAAGGAAATACACTAGACTTTCTTTACCAGTACTTTATGATTTTCAGAGAGTAATCATTGTTCAATATTGTATCGTCAATCTTTTGTTTGGTTGAGTTTTTGAATAGATAAAATGCTCCGTGATTCCCCCATCCCCTGTGTGGCGTGGAGGGGTTTGCTGGTTTCCTCTTCTCTGAGGTAATTCCCCTCCAGGATAAAATGAGAAAGAGAAGGGAGAAAAGACTTTGGCTATTGTAAGAGGAAAGTACAGCACTTTATTGTGTTGGTGAGACAATGACATAATAACACACTGGCCACTATTTTGGCATGTTCAAATAAAAACCACGGAAGGTTGAGCCCACCGTTGGCTCCATGGGATCAAGTGAATATTCTATTGTTCGATGGGAGAGATCTGACAGAGGAGAGGGAAGAAGAGGAAAGTAAATAAAAGGTGGAGGAAAGGAAAGAGGGGGCAGCAGGGAAACCATTGCGAGCATTAAGAAGGAGGGGGAAACAGAAACACTCGCCTCCTGGGAACCATCCTTGAAGCCCTCGGAGAAGGTGGAGTCGGGCGCAGTGCGGGAATGGGTGCTGGGGCTGCAATGCACCACGCTGTGGGCCATCTGACGCTCGAACACGCCCACGTGACCGTCCGCGTCGCTGCAGTTGTTCGGCACCGTGACCGAGAAGCCATGTGTTGGCACCTCCGTCTTGGCTGGCGTGTAGTTTGGCATCGTGGCGATAGAGACTGTGACGGTTGTGTCTGCAAAAGAAGACCTCGGGTTAGCACAAGGTTTTTTTTCTCGTCATTGCTTTTACTTAATAACGAGCGTGAACAGACCTGGTGAAGTGAAGTGGTTCCTCTTGTCCTGGGTCAGTTGAAGAATATTGACTGGTGCTTTGAGGACCTGGATCCTGTTCTCCATACCTTCTTCCTGCAGAGAGACTATGGGGTGTCTGGCCAGGGGGTGGTGCCTGCAACCAGAAATACAGATTACTACTGTATCGGCCTGCTGAGCTATTATTTTAAAGTAATTGGTCTCACTACTGATTGTTGCAATGCTTTCAATTCCCATTGATTTAAGTTTAAAATAGTTTAATTTTGATTTATTTCATTTACTTTGACTTTAAAATGTCTGTTAAGGGCAAAAACTTTATTTTTTTATTTCATATTTCTGGTGCACTGCTGGCTTTTATTTAAGAAAAGCTTAGCTCGAAAAAGGGCAAAGACAGAACGAAGCAAATGGTTTGGGAATCAAACCAGAAACAATTTCAAACAGCCTTGAGGACTGTAGTCTGTGTCTATGGTGCGTCTGCCGTACCGCTGAGCCATATGACTCCCTGAAAAATATGTTTTTATTACAGCCATGTGTTTAACATGGATTAAAATACACATTAGTTGCTATTAAACATAATTTGCCCGTTTCAGTTTCGTTTCGTTTGACTTCTTTTTCAAATGGAATTGTTTCGATAACCTGAGCAAATTAAAAAAGCTGTTTTTAAATGATAATTTGATTTATGAAGGTGGAAAAAAGTGTCAAAACTAACTGGAAGCTGTGTAAAATATTATCCAACCCATTGTTAAAGTAAATAATTTAAAAAATCCCAATTTTACAAATCTTGCTTAGGCCTTAAAAACTAGCAAAACTGTTTAATAAAGAAATCACACTGAGAACCATTAATCTAGAGATGGAGAAAAATTGACTAATGGTAAGCCTTAAATAATCCTCCCAAAATGACTCCAGGAGAACATAATTGAAACAAGAGTCACTTGTCTCGGTTCAGGGATATTCAAGAGAGACTTGGAAAAAAAAAATGTATCAATGGGAAAATGCCAAGACCGGAACCAAAAGAACATGATCAAATTTACCAAACACCATCTCAATGATCCCCAAGAAATACCTGTAACTATTCTCTAGAACGATTACGTCCAGTTAAATCTTGTCTAAACTTGCACAGGATCTCAACAAAATCTAACATAATCAAACCAACAATCAAACACTGTGGTTGCAGTGTTGTGATCTGGGGCCGGCTTTGCTGCTTTCCAAAATATTACAACCGATAAAGCAGAAGAAAAATGGTTTTAAAGTGGATTAAATAATACAATTACAACAATTTAGCAAAGAAAGACTCTGTATGTGTTATCGCAAATGCTTTACGGCAACTTAGTAGAGGTTATTTACTTTGCAAACATATATATTAGATTTAATTGTTGTCTAAGCTAAACATGTGAGGATCTTTACTAATTCTAAAAAACAGTGTGGCTGTGTTTCAGGCTGCTGCTGTGTGCTTTTAGTTTTACTTTTATAAGGGGTGGTATTAATAGAGGTCTGCCGCTCACCTTTTGTTTGGATCCACATCAGAGACCAGTGACTCTGTCTTGGGTTGCATTGTTCTCTTCTCCTTGGGCACCTGCATGTGAATGTAAACACAGCCGCTCAGCGTCGGACCACATTGCATCCAACAACACGGGTCACTCCGCTGCTTATATGAGCAGCCATATCAGTTACAAACCCAAGCGCTACCTGGCAGATGCTTCAGGATGGTCAGGTGTCCAAACAGTGTTGGGGAAAAACAGTGTAAGCGTGTGAAAACTCATTTATTTGCGTACCTCGTAGTAGTCGTAGAGGAAGCCGAGAGCAGCGGCGCTGTCCTCGTCTCCGTTTATGCTCATCATGGCCTTGGTGGCAACTGTCAGTGGGTTTTCCAGAAAAGACTTCCAGGCTTCGTCCTCTGAGGTGAAGGGACGACGTTGGGCCCCATATCCTTGCTTGTTCTGGAGAACCAAGACCGCACGCTTACTGCAACAAAAGAGGTATCGCTTTAGTCGACCCGCTCACAGAACCAAGTCATATCGAAGGAGTTGATGTAAAGGTTTGGATCATTTTGTTTTTGAGCATTGAGCCCAGTAATGCAGGAACTAAAAGATAAAAAAAATTAAAAATCACAGCTTCGTTAAAAACCGACAAAACAGGTTATAGTGTGATAAATCGTCTGTGAGGCAGTTGTTTATCTGCGAGACTTGTTGTTCAGGCTTTTCAACAATTGTGCAACAAATCTCAGCCATTGAACCGCAGATTTGGCTCGTAGAAAAAAGCAAACAAAAAAAAAGACGCGATACAGGCTCGTCCGGTGGGACGCCTCTGCTGCCGGCGTCGCCATTGGACGACGGGCCGATCGGAGGTGACGCAGCTGACCCGGCTGCATTCCGGCGCTTCAACAACACTTTGCTGCTGTTGTTTTACCGTGACAGAACCTGTTTCTGAAACAAAACAAAAAAAAATCACGAAGAGTTCTGGTAAAGCCGTTGGCACCAGTAACTTTTTCCACTTGTTTAAAAAAAGGGTCACTGCTTTGTGAGCACGAAAGAAAAAAAAAAAGCGGGAACCGAGTGATTTAGGCCTACCAATTTGTTCTACGCTATTGCGACACTATCCCATTATTTTTCATTTATTTCCCTGTTAAACACTTCAAAAGTCTTTAGTATGAATATTGCAACACAAAAAACATTGGTCGCATCCAATTTTGTGCCTCCTCCACGGAAACCTTAGATACTAAACTAACACTAAAGCACCAGACATCAGTACAGATGTATTAATGTAAATGGATAAATACAAGTTGAATAAATGAAGTATAAAACATTTTTTTCATCATGTAGTTTGTTTAGCAGATTATTATGCATACCAGACGTCCTCTGAGCACTAAAACCTGAGTAAAGGGGAACTTTTAAACAACACCCAGCTCCTAGGTGCTTGAAACGGCTCATGCCCCCCTGAGGTTGGCTGTTTACTGTAAATCGGAATGTTTACGCTTCTTCTTATTTTACCTAAACTCGAAAAACCAAACACACACGCGCGCTCAGGCATGATTTCATGAAATAAAACCTCATTATTGTCCTACACAACAAAGTCATTGTAATAAAGTGTGAACGGCTTAGTTTCCTCCTCCTCTTTAACATGGCCAGAGCAGTAACTGACGATCCAATAGCAACTTGTGCTATTATTTAAAACAGACGCATAAGGTCTAATTTGTGGAAAAAATCAACAAAACACTTTTTTTTCTCAGAATTTACAGTTATATGCAAGTACAGAAAATGAGTCAGATGTATATGTATATAATGAAATAGTACATAAATGTGAAGATAAAAATATACGTTTTATTTTATAGTTATTTGAGCATTTATTTGTCTGTATTTCCAGCCTTTGGGTTGACAGAACATTTGTTTTCTGTAGTAAAACCCCAACTGAGCTTGTGACAGTGCGCTCCTGGCTTACATTGTCTGTGTGGGGCCAACGCCTAACAGGTGTACAGTTTCACTCCTTTAAAAAAAAAAAACTCTCTTCTTTTTTGTTGCCCTCAAAATTCATACAGAGTAGTTCATGTATCTCTAACAGAATAATAATAATAAATCATAAAAAATAATATATAAAACAACAAAACATGTCTTATATATATATGAGAAAAGCTGTTAATCAGTGGCCCCTGAACCCCCAAACACAGTCGAGACAGTTAACAAATCAACCTAAACCGCCCATCTCCAGCACGCTTCCCTGCAGAACTCCACTTGCTCGCACGACAGGTGGAGATACACCTGTACAGGCTTGAACATGACAGGTGAAGTCAGTGCAGCCACTCCATAGGAAAATGAAGAGCCTCAGACAAACTTACCCATGAGAACAGCTTAGCTTATGGTTATTCCTAATAAAAGATGCTCAGATGAACCAAACTGTTGGATCTGCTTTAAAAAAATAGTAAAGCATGATCACCTGGATACAGTTAATCCTTAAATTTTTTTACCCAAACCTGAAAAAATCTGCCCAAAAAATTAAATATTGTGATTATCTCTTTAAAATGATAAAAGTTGTCATTTAGAGGAAAATACTGTCGACATGGTGGCTGGGCTGGCTCGGACTGGAGAGTCAGGACGACTTACTTGTCATGCTCCTGTGACATCTTGGTCGGTCGAACTGGACTTTCGGGTTGGTTCTGAAAATCCGACCCGTCTTCTTTGGGCTGGAAAACTCCTCGGCTGCCGCTGGATGAGGGCCGCAGCACTAAACACAGTATCCCCGACTGAGAGAACGGGTTTTGTCGGCTTTTCTCGCTTTTTTTGACAAACCGAGGCCGGTTTTACCTGTGAGAAGGCCGTGGATTGGTTTACAGGTGCGCGCGTGGGCGGGGCTAGGCTGCCAATTACCATCAACGCGGCGCTGATTGGCTGATCCCGTGGCCTATACCTGGAGTTCTGGGAGACTTCTCACGAACCAGTTGAACAATATTCTTAGGAAAACCAACCGTGATTTTGTGTTATTGATTTGTGTTGATAATAGTTGTTTTCATTTTTTTTAAATTAGTTTTAAGTGATATGCTTATTGCTGTTTTTTAATGCGTGTCATAGATCTGTATCACTATAAATTTACCAATAAATTTTTGCTTTATTTTTCGGTTATTAAAGTAATTTTTAGTGGTTTTAAGCATATCTCTGTTGAAAACAAAATAGTTTGCTCATGATGGTTACATGCTTTTAACAGACAGTCTTAATAAAGCCTGAATAAAAAGTATTAAACCCAAAAATGTATTAAGTAATCTTTTATATCAGCGAAGAGATTTTCAAACCAACCTGGTGAAAATGTTTGTGAAAAGCTGAATTTCGAAACAGTAATTTAACACTTTTGTTTTAAAAGCTGATAGCAATAACCAGACTTGATGACTTAGACAAATAACTAATTTAAACAGAATAAAAAGCAGGACAACATGAAGTAAGCAAAGAGATGAAAAAGGACCTCATCAGACCGTGATTACAGATGAGAAACAAAGACATTGTAAAGGGTTTTGGTTTCAGTGAACAGAGTTATCCTTACATGGAGAAATCCTAACAAAATTAATCCAAGAGCTCATCACAGGCTCATCCAAGAGGTCACAGATAAACCAGCTATCTAAAGTTCTGCAGACTTCACTTATATATTAGACCGATAGGACAAAATGTAACTTCCTTTTTTTGTGTTTCATTTTTATCTTATCATATTTCTAACACGTCATTTCTTAGCACTGTAAACTCAAGTTGACCAACTCTACCACTGGTTATGGACTCAGGTGATGGATTTGTACACATACAGATAAATAGAAATCTTTATGGGCTTAAATGATAATTGACAGAAAGTATTGCTTCCCTACACAAATGTTGATTTGAAATGACTGCATTCCAGAAAAACAGCAGAAATAGTGGGAAACCCGAAGGCTTTCACATTAATGAGGAATTTCTTAAATCCAAAATTTCAATTTTAACCAGTTTACAATCTTTTAATTAATCTACACTGCCTGTGGTAAAATCCAAGCATTTATATTTTGCACATGCCTGTAGCCAAGTCTGTTTCAGAGCATAGATTAAACTGTTGTTGGTAGCAGATTCCTCCATAACAGTAATAGCTTGTGTTTTCTCCAACATCATGTACTAAACTGCCTTTGGTGGTAAATTATGACTGATATATAAAGGTTGGCCAAAGTAAGACTGTTGAGAAACTGTTTTATGCAGGAAGTTTGGGTGGGAATGCAAATAAGGTGAACTGCTGCTTCAGTGATGGTGAAAAACAATAAAATAAAGAAAGAAGATGGTTACAAAAAAGAAAATGCATTTATTTATAGTCTGTCCACTTCATTATTAGTATGTTTCAGTCGTTTTGAGTTTTTAAAAAGTTACTCTACAATGAAAAAATAAAAGCAGAAAACATGTCTTAACACATTGTTTGACAATGACAGTGTTTCTTTGCTGTTTGCAAAGTTTCAGTGTTAGTGTAGAAAGAGCCTCAGTGTTGGAAAAATTTGGAAGTTTGAAAACAAAAAAAAACTCTTGTTTTGCTTGTGTAACTGGAGATAGAATGCAATAAACAGATAAAGATATTTAAAGCTTAAAAGCGTATAAATTAAACTAAATATTACCCCGTTAGAAGCTACACAGAAGAAAGTTTAATCTTTAGAATTGTTGTCTAAACATAACTTTTTTAAAATCCCTTTATTATGGAACCTGAACATATTTTAAACCATGGGATTTATATACTGAGCATTATGTAATAATTAAGGCCAGATTTTTTGAACCCCCTGAAGTGTCTATGAAAAAACCTGAAGCATCATCAAATGAGTTGTTTCAAATTTGTACTGTTTTTGGGAAGAAAACTAAAACCCAACTATTGGGAAACAATGATGTGAAAGTCCAACCTCTGACCAAACCTTCGACCCCAAGCATGTCGGAAAAAACAGCTGCGAACTTTAAGTGCTTTCTCCACTCCTTCTCTTTTGTTTCTGGTGTATTTCGGTGAGAGCATACCATTGCCCAGTGGCAGTTCTTGCATTGGGCGGGGTTTTCTGGGCGAACCCCTCCTTGTACAACCTTCAGCTACGTTTGACCAGTTTATATTATGCTCTTTTTTTTACAGTTTATTAATTTAAAGTGGTCCAAAGATAACTGCTTCTGTGATTGTCCATCATTATGTCGATCAATTTTGTTCACACAGTGCAAAACACACAGAGGTAAACATACAGTGGACTTGACATACCAACAAAAGGAGTTAAAAGGGACGTTTCAGTTTTGTCTTTTGACTTTAATGAAGATTTGGTCAAATTCAGCCTAACTGAGTAAGACTTACTACATTTTATCGGCTAAATAAACAGTAAACTCATTTGACTAAGAAACTGAAATTTTCAACATCTCGATTCAAATATTTATCCTTTCAAGACGTTATTTTTAACCCCTGCCTTTCCACATGAATGATACTTCGGTTGGATAGTTGAATCTCTTTTCAGCACGATTGAGCCGTGTTTATTCTGCAGATGAAAATGTAAATCACTCCTGACAGTTTAAGTCATTCTGTGAAAATTTTTATTTATTTATCAACCAGAAATGAGACAAAATGAAAGGTTTCTGTCAAAAATACGAGGTGTGCATGAAAAGAACCACTAGGAAACCTAATCGGGGTGCAACTGAAAGATAAATCCTTTTTAATCAGTTCTCTTGGCGTCCTGGGCGACGAGTCATGCTGCTCACATCAAACCACTGATACCAGTAACAGGCCTGGCATGGTAACTGTTTTAGCGAAAGTTTTTGAAGTGAATAAGCTAATTTGTAGAAATGCTGTTTTAAAAATGGGCCGTTTTAGAAAAGACAAATAAAAAAAACAACCTTGCTTCAGTTTGCAGTTTATGTGAATGAGGCACCAAAAACTAGATCAGTCATTTATTGAATGCAACAAGGTGTCAACAAACAACTGTAATGCTCAGTCCAGTTAAACAACTGTTTTATACACAGTTTCCTTTGTTGCTTTTGTTGTTCCATGTCGGGGTTTACAGTCTACCGTCAGTGTGAACATCTACAGGCAAATTAGTCCTGACATTTTCAGAAAGAATGAAGTGAAATGGACATTTAAACAAATCAGGGGGCTCAGGAGTTATAGGATTGACAGTCTGCGACATCCTGTAGTTCCTGCTGGAAACGTGGAAGATTTGTAATTTAAGATGATAATCCGTCAGCTTGTATCTTTCTGCTCCCACTCAAGAGAATCACAAATCCACGAAGAAACTGTGATCCGTCTGTGAAACAAACTCCTATGAGATCAAATGAAATGAGGCACCAAATGAAAACAAGCAGCTTTGTTGAAAGGCTTAAAAGATGCTATCAGCTTTATTCAAAGTTTCTCCCCACACAGACAGATACTGTCAGGGAGACCCCACCCACCCCCCACCACAAACCAACATGCAGAAACCTCCTCCTCCTCCTGGATCCTGCTTCTCTGTTGACCTATCCCGGTACAGGGACACCTGCTTCCATCGGATCTTGTTTGTGTTTGCACTGAGGACATGGGATGATACACAGAGGGAGGGATGTGGGGATATGTGTGTACGGCTGATGCTGACTCAACACACGGAGGGGAAACAAACAAGGAGAAACGGCTCACGAATCAAACATTGGGACGAAACAGGAGGCTAATCCGTTAGCTCGTCAAATACAGTGGAAATGAAAAGGCGAAATAGCCGTTAACATGCCATGGTTAATGAAAGAGAACACAATTAGAGAAGTTTGAATCATTTACGCCTTTAATGTGACCTAAAACCCATGAGGTCAGCTATAAATAACACCCCAAAATGTTCAAGTGCAAAAATAAAAAGTCAAATATATGTGTTTGTATGTGTTAAGACGTTGTTGAAGAATTGTTTGACCTGGGTTGACAATATTTATCCACTTTTCTTTGTGACACCGATCCAAAATCTGTCAGATTGTGAGGATCTCCCCGTGTCACTACTTAGATCACAGCCCGGTTCCTTAAAAAGATTCATGTTAGGGCTTTGGCTACACATGTTTAGATTTCAGGTCAGCTCATTGTAACACAGAAAGATTGAAATGAATTTCATCTTGATTTTTCTTTCCGAATCTTCCAGGTTTCGTTCCGATATTAACTGGCATTTCGAAGCTGCTGATAAGTCTCAACACCTTTAATAAGTCCAGCTCTGGTGAAGCATAAACAATCCAAAGCATGATGTTGCCACCACTATGTCTTACTTTGTGGTGTTTCTTTTGATCATGCGCTGTCTTGTTTTAGCTGTTAATAATTCAGAAATAATGAAATCATGACCCAAAAGGTCAACCGCAGTTTGAATAATTCAAAAAGATATTATTTATTTAATGGCTGCCTTGTTTTACCAAACCATTTTACTACATTTTACAATCTGATATTTTTTGTTGTTGACATTTTCAACAATCTTGTACATTTTTGAAAATTTGTTCTTTAAATGGATGGGATTATTTTAACTATATTCTGTTGTTTTTATATGCTCTATTTTCTGTGTAACACTCTATGAGTTACCAGAGAAGAGTGAGACTTCCAAATAGAAAAAGACACAAAGTAAACAAACAACCATGTAATCAACCAAGTAACAAACAAACAAATAAACCAACAAACCAACAGAAAACAAGTTTCTCCTGCAAATTGGATGTTTTTTTCTCAGGGACATTAACCTAAATCAAGATGATCAATCAAATATAATCTTTAGGGATGGTTTAAGTTCAGATGTGTTTGAAAAACTCTTTTTATGATAATGTTTATGTTTAATTTTGTGAGATTTTGTCTCTCTCCTTGTTTCATTATTTTGGTTTTCTATCTGTAAAAATTTGAAGTAGATATCTTCCACTACTTAAAAACAAAGGCCTTAGCAAAACCGAAGAACAGAGGAAGGTAAAAAAGTGTTAGCTCTGCACCCTGGGGCTAATACTTCATCTCATGAGTCAATTTTACTCACTGGAAACAGGCAGAAAATCACTTCACAGGTAAAAGAAGGTGGATCTTTGTATGGTTTTACACTGGCTACGTCTCTAGGAGGCTTTCCATCACAGTTTTTCCTCCCCCTTTGTTCCTGCTCCATCACCATCTCTTCCCCTTTTACCGCCCACATCCTAGAAGGCAGTTAACTCAGTCCCGCCTCACTCAAGGCATGAAACTAGGATGGAAATAAGATGCAAATCCTCCCCCGCTCGCCCGGCGTGTGTGCACTTGTTGGCGCTTACAGCAATCGTAACTGTTTTGAGGTCTGTTTGAGCGACACTGGACCATCAGGTCTGCTTCCAGGATCTCATGTTGAAGCTTGCTTTGTTGGGTAAACAAGCCAACATGAACAATAAAACACTGTTGTAAAATGTGTTGTACAGATCATTATCGTCTTGCTGGTCCATCTGAATGCCAACCGGCTGGTACACATGTGATGTTCGATTCTTGGGCAGCTTTTGGAGCTTTAGATTGTTCATGTTAAACTGTTGTAGATATATATATATTTTTCCCTTTCCCTGATGGGTGCGATGCTGTCCTTGAGGGGCCTGCAGGATCTGACAGAGAACCGCCGCGTGGTTACAATGTCTACCAGCGTTTTGCTGAGGTCGAGGTTAGATGCTATCTCTCCGTTTCCCGCTGATTACAGTAAAAACACATCTAAACACAGAGGGCCGAGCAGACCCGCATGGAGCTCCACAGTTCATATAACACCTCTGCACATCCGCAAACACACTCGAACACGCAGTCAGAGGGGAACAGGTCATCGGTTTTTCCCACTGTGATGGGAGTCTGGGATTGTTTTGCTTCACAACATTATTGATGTTTTAGCCTTAAACTGTGAAAAATTAAACTACAGAATCTATTCATATTTGTTTTATTTGCACTTAACTACCCCTTCTTGAAGTACGTTCTGACTAAGAAATCAAATTAATGCTTAAAGTCTAAATTCCTTGGATTTATTTCCTGATAACCACAATTGCACAAGTTTTTTTGTTTGAAAGTATGTGTGGGGAAATCCAGCCGTGTTTATTTTTTGTTGATTTCTGTTTATCATTTAAAGAAAAGCTGATTTTTAAAAATAATATATGTTATAAAATTTTTTATTTAACTAATTTAAATGAAAGCACTGTTGGGGCTTTCTTTATTCCAGCTGTGATCTGGATACTGCACATCATTTATAGTGGCTCATGACAACTTTGGCTAAAAACTACCCAGAAACCCTTTTTTTTTGTATATATTAACCTTTAACCAGGTGTTAAATCTTGTCATTATCCCAACTTTTTTGTCTTAAAACATTTTTTTAATCTGATGTTATTGTCTAAAACATTTTAATTCTAAGATTACCAAAACATTTCCTTAACAAATTACAGTTGAATTCGTTTGTTTCTTGCTTCACAATAAACCCTTTAAAATGCCAAATTCGAGTGAGTGTCTGCAGCTTGGCTCTTCCTTGACATCAAGCTTCAAGATAAATGCTGATTTTTAAAGGTTTTTCTAAATCTTAAGAACGTTAAGGTTAAGAGATCATTTTATTTAGAATAGCATACAGTTGCTAATGATATCTATGCTGAGCTAAGCATCTGTAAGTGAAGCATTAAACTTTGGTTTCTGCAGCTTTTATTCTTAATCGTTGGTTTAACAGTCATAACAGAAATATTAAACCTGTTTAACCAGAGCACTGTGAGATCTTAGATCTAGCACATTCCAGACCTTTATATATTTTAACCTCTGTTTAAATTAAAACATAAATAATATGTATTTTATTTAAAAAAAATGTTGTTTAATTCATAAAATCATTGGTTTAGAAAGTAGGCAGTTTTTTATACAACCTTTTTACCTTCCTAAAAACAACCCGCCTCCAGAGAATGTAAAATCCTGTCTGTGGCAACAGGTTGGTAAGAGGTTGGTTTTAAGAGACAACTTCTGTATTTCTAGTTCGATTTTATGGATGCAAGAGTCTCAGTTTTACAGTTTCATATTCTGTTTTTGTGAGCATTTGGAGTTTTTGTTTTGGCCTCTGTTGGTCTTTTCCTCTGATTATCCATTCTTCTTCCCAGGTAGTTCTACTCCCTTTGTGTTAACGTTCCTCTTGATTATTTATTCATGTTCATTGTTAGATTTTTCCCTGATGCTCATTTATGCATCAGTTCAGATTTTGTCCATGTTTCTGATTTGCTGGTTCAAGGCCACAATCACCTCTTCTTTATAATTATTGGTTTCTTTAACTCCTTGTTGGATTCTTATGTTAGACTCTCCCTGCTGCTCCAGTTTCTTTGTGTCTCTCTTTGTTATTTAAGTTCATTAATTTTATTATAAAAATTCAGTATTCTTCACTCCACGTTGCATCTGCTGTTGTGATTTGCTTGAGCCTCATAACTTCTCAAACACAACAAACACATTTTGTTTTCATTCTAATAAACCCCTAATTCAATTTGAAGTTCTCTCATCTAAATTGTGTTTACTTACTGTCCCGTAGCATGATTCTCCCACCACCATGTTTCTGTGTTCAAACTGCACCTCACATACCTTCATTTCCTACAAAAGTTAAAGCGACACGCTCTCTAGGTTGCAAATGATCTACTCAGCTTTTACACAAGGACTGAAATTGCAAACCATGACAATTCTAGATATTTTTACAATGGGTTAGGATAAATATAATTGATCAAGTAATATACTTAAAACTTTGGAAATTTGCTTTAAAAAGTCAGTTAGTTTTGAATTATTTCAAGAAAAGATCATTGTTGTCATTATGATAATCAGACATATTTCAATCAAGGCAACTTATAATATTTCCATGAACAAAACAACAACAACAAAAAAATCTTACAGATTCAAAGCTGTAAAGTAAGTTTCTCTCTAAATTATGTGAGGACGTATTTCATATTTGTTCCTTTTAAATTTGCCTTTTATCACATGTGCAACCAGTTTACGTTGTTGCCAGTTTGGTAGCTGCATGTGTTTTATCTGGTAAACTCAAAACTTCACCTGTTCCAAAAGCAGCTTTGTGAGCGTTGTAAGCTTTGTGAGCCACAGTGCTTATAGTGTGTTTGTTGGCTGAAGAATGCCGGTGAGCAGAATAAGCAACATTCCTGCAATCATAGACATTTCAGAATGCTATTTTAAAAACTTTCATCCATGGGAAAATGTACCATTTGTATTTCACATGTAAACAGACTTTTAGGAACAAAGCAACGACCAGATTGTCTCTTGAAGCAAAGCACTTTTACAGGGTTTTTAAGCAGTAATAGAGATATATTTGTGAGTTATTAGTGAAATGACTTCTACTGCTGCTTGGTTATAATCGGAGAAGATTTCAGGTAAAATGCAGCAGGTAAACGGATGAGTAGGTGTTTGGTATATTTCCAGACAACCGTCTTATTATGTCTGCCTTATTAAGGCGACCAACAAAGCTCTCCTTTTTGTTTTACTTCTTTCTTTTTCCTCTTGAGGGGATAATTGTGCAACCAAACCAATTACTGTCCTGTGACTTACAGGTACTTTCAGCATCATAAAGAAAGCAGGTGCCCGTTCCCATATATCACATGGAGATTATTAAAAAGAGAACAAATGAGGCTGGAAGATGTTTACAGACGAAGAGTGTTGGGCTGCCTTTAGTGAAGGGGTTTATTGTTGAAGGCGTGAGACACGGCCAAACAAGCTCTGCCACTTGTCACCAGGTTGAACTTCCAGTTCTGCCCAGTCCAGTTTTTTGCTTCAGGGCCTGAATCACCTGGAAAAGCAGCAACCAGGGCTTATCACTTTTTGTTGCAAATACTTCCAATATTACTGATTAGGAGAAATCTGCATAGTTACAGCTGCACGTTTTATTTTTTACGGCCTTAAAATGAAACTTGTCTGATACTTTTAAGATTTTGCCTGCAGAAGTGCAAAACAAGCAGTTTTTTAAAAATGTTTTTCGTAATAATCAGAAACTGAATGAAGAACAAAGTTTGTTGCTTTAATCTGAAAACATTCATGCAAACACAGCTAATATTTAAAAATAAGAGTTTTTTTTAACTTGGTAATACCTATTATGAAAATGTGTCGAACAATTTTAAGCATATGTATGTAATTACTTTTTAATTGCAAGACAAACTAAAATTGAAACAGCATGATGATTTAATAAAATGGGAGCTCAGTGGTTTTCCCTTCCAGCATTTGAGTATATGTTCTGATTGACTCACAGAAACAGTCAGTCAGGTGCTCGGCATGGAGGAATCCATCCTGGGTGGATCTGTTGTCAAACCTGAAAGGTTTCTTTACAAGGAAGCAGGAAGCAAAAGTATTTTTCTTTCTCACAGAACATCCACTGAGTCTTCTTGGTTTAGCTCAACATTTTCGAGTAGAAAACAACAACACTTTACCTTTGGGCGGCCTTGGAGTTTTGTCCGCTTTCACAACAGTCAAAAGGAAAGAAACAAAAAACAAAACAGGCCTCTTCTAAGATTGATGATCTCTTGGTAATAGTAGATCTGTGTAAAATAGGTTTTCTGAGTGCAGCGATGTGTAACAACCTGAGATGTTGCAATACTTTCAAAAGTGTCATCAGACATTTCTGATCACATGTGCTAAACGGATTTGACCTTTTATCTATGAGAACTTCTTTTCTTTAAAATCCTTCAAAGGATCTTTGCTGAATCCTGCAGATCTTGCTTATGCAGCGTTTTATCATACACAGCTAATGTGTTTGAATCGGCAAGCAATGTTTTTACCAATTTTAAGTAATCTGAACTTTTTTGCATTCAACGGGAAAATGAAAGGATTTATTTTATGAAGAATGGTTTGCAAACATATGTTCTTTATAATCTAAAGAGTTACATTTTTTTTGCTAGCTGACTAGCAGAATGTGGCTCGCACACCATCTGAAGTCGACCTTTGATTTTATGATCAGTCCTCTTGACGTCTCTTCCTCCCAGGACAGCTGATTGGCTTATTTAGCCAAAGACGATCCTTCAGACTCATCCAGTTTTGAATCCAAGGTGGGAAACTCCAAGGACAGAAAAAGCAACAAGACAGAAAAGCAACAACAGCCATTACAGAAACACAAGACAATAAAAAAGCCTTCTGATCATAAATATATTTCTAGATCTTTCCTCTGTGGATCTGGTGAGGAAAGCTGACTGATCACCAGAATCCTTTAATCTCTGTTTGCTTATTGTCTATCTATTTTGTCTAATGAATGTTAGGAGTTCGGAGAGATTATTGTAGTTTACATTGTCCCCTCCTTTCACCTTCTGAGAGACAGAAGTTATAGGATAGATTTTAGATTAGTTTACATATTTTGAATGTTAATTTCCCTCATTATAAAATTAGCTCTTTTAATTTTTTATTTTTCAGGGTGGAGCCATTAAAACTATAATTTGCTTGCTTTTATACTGGCTTGTTTTTTTGTTTTTTCATCCAAGCATTAGTAAATAGATCATGATTGGGTTAATTGTTGATTGCGCTTTTAGTTTTACTCTCACTTAACTGATGGGCCATATACTTTCCCATAAAATGACGTTTCAGACTTAAAAAAAATCACTATCAACTTTAGCATTAATTAAAAACGGACTCCTACAAAGTAATGACAGTAAAATGGTTTAACATAAAATAAGTGGTTACCTAACTGTTAACACTCTTCAAGTCAGTTCCATCCATGATTTAAATTGTTTAAAGGGAATAATTTCTCAAATTTAAACAAAATACAGCCGAAGTTTGTTAGATATTGGACTGATTTATGAAAATTCATATTGTTTAATGTAGCCTATAATTGCAGCAACAGATATAACTAACTGAAATAAAACTTTTTCTTTCTTTGTCCACACTACGCTATAAATGTGTGTTATTTTGATTAGGAAAAAGGTCTGGTTTTTGATTATTATCATATATTTACAAACCTTGTAAATCTAGAATCAAGAATCAAGAATCAGTTTATTTATATCGCGCCAATTTACAGCAGATGTCGTCTCAAGGCACTTTACAAGAAAATCAATAAAAATCAAAGATACATCATAACAAATCAATTTTAAGAAGTTTCCAATCTACATTAAACTATTATCATTTGATCAAAATCATCAATTTTGGTGGGTCAGAAAATATAAAAAATTAGGGCATTCAGTGATTAAAGCAGACCAAGCTGAATATTATGCATGAGAATGTGCATAATGCATTCAGACTGAAGCACGCAGTTGTGTTTTTTGATTCCAGTGCAGTGATACAGCCAGGCGTGTTTGTACCTGCAGCAGTTTCTGTTGTTTGTAGGCCAACCGTTAACCTGCCGTTTCCTGTGATTTTTTTTTTCTTAACCTTCTTCACGTCCTTCTTCACGTTCTCAAATCCATTACTCTTTGGATCCTCTTTCAGAAATGTACTTTGTAGAGAGCGTTTGCCACGGCTCACTTTTAGGATCTTCACTATGCCACTCCAGAAAAGGGTGTTTTGCAGGTAAATGAGAAGACAGCCAAGAAAAGTCAACGTCTTGCCCAGACAGAGAGCAGGAAAAGCAGTTTCACTTGAAAAAAAGCCAAGACAGCCGGAGGGACATGAGACCCAACGATGACGATGATGAGATCCTGGGACATGTGATAAAGATCCACAAAATCAAATTGCCATCACTTTTATTATGACGCCTTAATATACAAACATAAATCAAAGTTATCTGATCAGGAATGATGAGAAAACAGATTTGAATGCTTGCAACAGTTAGAAAGAGTTAAACACACTTCACCTTTTTTTTCTCAATTATTTTGTGGGATTTTTTACATCTTTTCCAAACTCCACAATTCCAACCTTGCCTTCTCCAACGGTTCACATCACAAGTTACTAACATTTTATTGCGCCGGTGCCGAGCCTGCACCGATGCCAGCAACTACTCTGTCATCGCTCCATCCCAGGGCGTAGCAAAAAAAAAAAAAATCACAGCAAATCAGTACCTGGATTAGTTTTAACCGTCACTTCTGGTTTTTGTTTGTTTCTGTCTCGTATATTTTCAGTTTGTGTTTGTAATTGGATAAACGCCCTACTGTAGCTGCATATAAACACGTATAGCAAGACTCTGACACAGTTAAAATGCAAGAGTTTATTTAAATTCAATTAACTGAGAATTAAAGTAATTAAAGTAATGCTCATTTTTATTTAAAAAAACAACAGATTGTGTAGTTGTGAAAAAGGCTTAAAAACATAAATTAATGACGTACAAAACTAAAATTAAAGTTGATGGATCCGTGTTTAAACTCATTCGGGTCGGGCTTCTTTAACAGACAAACTTTTATTTATGAGTCTTTTTAAATACAAGCTTAGACCAGCTGAGACGTCCACAAAAAGAGTCGTCACAAGGGAGTGATGAACCAATAAGAACGGGATTCTCTAACCCTAACCACGGCAACAGGTTTGACGGAGGAGCCTAATCTCTGCCTAATCTCTGCCTAATAACAAGAAAGCACTTAAATTTTATTCAAGTCACTTTTTAATAATTAAATCATGAACTCTGATCATTAATGAGAAAATGAGGCCTGCAGAGCCTTAGATGCTTCTTTTTGAGCTCTTGCATGAGCCAATGATGCAATTTTGGAAATATTTTGCTGGGAAGCTTCAACATTGTTCCATGTTTCTTCATTAGTAGATATTATCTCTACTTATGGTTCACTAATGACTGCATTACTCAATTCCCTTATTTCTTGTCAAGACCTTTTAGCCTACTTCATGTTGTTAGACAGTTTCTTTACATTTTTTTTAGTTAATGAATGATTTAACAACACTTTTTGAAGTTGCTTTGGCTTTGTTATCGTGATGAAGAAACTCTTCATTTGAACATCAATTGTTAAATTTAGTTATGATATATTTTTCAGGACACACAATTTTAACATTTTTCATAAAAAAGAGAGAATCATCAAAAAACTAAGGATTTACAACAAAATAGAAAAACAAGTCAAACTGTAAATTTAACCAGTTAATTAAACAATTAAATATCACCCATATTCAGCACAACTCACAAGGTTTTGATAGTTTGAAGCAATATATTCTCTCCTGTTCACCTTTATCAGACCTTCCTTTACTCTGTCTTTACAGTGATGTCAGGCAATTATTTGCCCATCATTGTACAAGTCACACTAAATTAATACAAGAAAGGAGCTTTTAAAGATTTATGAAGAATGCTTTGACAGCTTGACAGCAGCAAATCAGATGTTTTTTGAAATACAAGTAATTTTTTTCTAGATATATCAAACTTTCAAGTGTAACAGAAACGTGTTCTCAAAGAGCCGATGGAACTAAAAATCACAATCCCCGCCTGTCTATACGAGTCCTTATTAATTAAGGCAAATGTCCTGTTTCATATTTTTACACAATGTTTTGTGCCCAATATGTCAATATGTTACCTAACATGCTGCGATTGATTCCAGATCTGAAAACATAACATCTCACATGTTTACCTTAAAAAACAACAACAACAACGACACACACAAACAATGTGTGTGTCGTTGTTTAGCTACTAAAACTGGTCATTGATCGTCATCCAAGTTTACTGAATGGGTTTAGCAAAATCAGCTTTTGAGTAAAATGGCTGCTTTCATACAAAATTTAAATTTAGATTAAAAAACATATACAAAAAGAATTGGTATCTGACTGAAGACTGTTGCTAACAGAAGGTAAGATTTCACATCGTCGGCAAGCATTGCTATCCATCCATCCATTATCTAACCCACTTATCCTTGTGGGGTTGCGGGGGTCTGCTGGCGCCTATCTCCAGCTTACAAGAGGCATGGGGTACACCCTGGACGGGTCCCCAGTCCATCGCAGGGCAACACAGAGACATACAGGACAAACAACCAAACATACGCACAGTCACACCTAACGACAATTTAGAGTCTCCAATCAGCCTAACAGTCTTGTTTTTGGACTGTGGGAGGAAGCCAGAGTACCCAGAGAGAACCCACGCATTCACAGGGAGAAAATGCAAACTCTTTGCAGAAAGACCCAAGGTGGAATTGAACCCAGAGCCTTCTTGCTGCATGGCAACAGTGCTACTCACTGCTCCCCTGTGCAGCCCTGCAAGCATTGCTAATCCAGCTAATTTCCTTTTTCTGCCCCACTTTAAACTCTTTCTGGCCATGTTGTACAAAAGAGATAAACTGGAATGGGGAAATAATCATTGCCCAGTAAGATCAATGAAAGAGACAGTTTGTAGTTTTGTATTTGAAACAGAAACAACGACAAAAACATGGTAGATACTTTGTTAGCTGTCTTCCATTTTTGGTAAACTTAATTTCTTGTGTATCTCGTTTAAAAGGCACTGCATCGCGAAACACTTCGTGGACCCTGGTAGTACGAAGCCTGTTCTGTAAGTTCTGTTACAAGCTCCAAGTGTTGCAAACAGTAAGAGTCCCACATGGTAGGATTTGACTGATTGCTTATTTTAAAGCTGTTTGAAACTGCTGAATACAACCACAGATTGACTGTTTATTTCAACATTTTACCTTAAATTAAAAACATCAATAAATTAACAAGAAGCATAACTGTGTGATTCGCTTTGTATACGACAAAGCAATTTTATACTAGTGTTTTAAGCAAATGCAGATGTTCTTCTAGAGGGACATCTACTGTTGAAAGAAAGATCTGCAATGACTTTATGCTCTTCAAACGGTCATATTTACATTAGTCTGTCAAACTGTGACGATCTGCAAACATCATAGGCTCAACCTACTGTCACTGAACAAAATTCAAATTGTACTAAATAACTTGTGAGGAGCAAATAAAGAAATATTCTTCATCCTAACTGGGATTATTGAATCATAATACTCCCTCTTACCTTTATAGGCTGAGGTGAAAATCTGAAGGAACGGATATGAGCAATACACTGCTGCTTCATCAACTTTATTGCTGTAGATGGAGTGATTATGAATCATCCTAGCCAAGGGTTCCGGTGTCATTATCAGGAGAAATCCAGTTAGTTAGCTGACTAAAGTTTACTTGGACAAACACAGTTTCTTTGTTCCAAACGCTGTGAATGGCAGCAGACAGATCTCATACGATTATCTTCAGTTATCATAATAGCAGGGCATGCTTAGGATCATGGGAAGGGGAACGTTCAAAAAACCCATATAATTATCTGGCTGTTATGGGTGCAATTATGCGTTACGCTGTACTGGCCTGACATAAAACAATGAAAGGCAATTGATACGCCAGAGTTGCAGCATGTTGGAGTAGCTCTGTCAGTTTCTTAGGATATGACTTTTTCCCCCTTTTTAAATAATTGAATTCCCTGGTTTCTGGCAGAAATGTAACTTTTGGACAAATATTCTCTCTGGATTTTGGATGCTGTGCAACTGTAAGAACTCTTGTCTTACTTTTGGATATTTGTTAAGATGGATGACTATATTAACAAGGTGGTTTACAACTGTAAGTAGCCGATTAACATAACAATATCTCAAAAAGTTCCCTGTGAGATATCTAATTTGACCAGACAGACCCGTTTAACTCCATAGCTTTCTGTCAAAGCCTGCTGAAAGAAAATCTAAAATCGTATTCAGATTATTTTTGTGTACAAAAAAAAGGGGCCAAGGAAAGATCTCTTTCTTGATTCAACAGACTGACATCAAAAGCCTGTTAATTTCCACTGATACAGTTCTGTCTCCTGAGATTTCTCACGCTGATTTTTTAACTTAAAAATGAAACCAGCACAAGCATATTTGTCACTGAAACAGCCTTTCTGTGAGAGAGCATACATGTCTGAACTTGTGTGCTAATGAAACTCTGGTTGAAGATCAAGTGTTTTCTCATTTAAAAAAAAAGAAATATTGAGGCTATAAAAAGTTAACCTGACCAGTCCATCAACCGGTCAACACAGTATATATATATATATATATATATATATATATATATATATATATATATATATATATATATATATATATATATATATATATATATATATATATATATATATATATATAT
>JAVLVB010000569.1:3726291-3744524 GCA_032876305.1 Orestias chungarensis | reverse complement strand
TTTGGAGTCTAAGCAATATGTTAACTGCCTACATTTGATGTTAGTTCACTTGTTCTTAGTTGGACACATTTTGTCATTAGGACACTATTGAATATTTGTGGCATTTTTCATCCACATTGGACGTTTTTCATGTTTTTTTTGGTGTCTGGCTAAACTTCTTCCATATGTTAAATTTGGTTCCTCTTTCAAAAAGTTTTTTTTTTTTGTGGTGCAAGATTAAAAGCTGTCCTTTTGATAGTTTTAACTCTGGATAGTTTTACCTCCAGCTCCTCCCTAGTGGCTGTGAGCCTTAAGGCTTCATCTCTGATTATTACTATTGAAATATTATAAACAGATGGACTGCATTTACTAATAATATGACTCCTGACAGCAATATTTAGTTCTTAATTTGATCTATGGTCAGTAAATAACAAAAAAAAGACAATTGGAATTTTCTTTGCATTTGTGTAACACTGATGTTAATATTTGTTAAATAGACTGACAGTTGACTTCGTAACTCCTAACAAGGAGAAAGTTGAAGCAGGACGAATGACCTGTTCTACTGCTAGTCTTTGGCTCCCCCTGGTGGTTAAATTGGAGCATGATCCAATGCATAAGAATAGAGGGTCAATTCTTAAAGGTTGAAGAATCACAAAAGTTTTAAAATATATATATTTTTTTATTATCACAAATGCTAGTATGTCCATCTAACATCAATAAACAGATCCTTTGCAAATTTTGAAGAAAAACATTGATGTCACACTCCCACAAACTTGTTCTACCACAGACAAGTAAATACAAGTCTTTTAATGCTTTAAGAGGAATTTTACTGAAAGTAAAAAAACAAAAATGAGCATTTTAGATCAGTTTCCTTTTGTTTTTTTCCTAACAGCTGTTAATCTTGCAACTTTTCAGCGTTGCACCTAGTAGCTCAAATTGTCCGGATTTCTAATCTAATTGGCGTCAATCGCCTGAGACACATAGTGGCACGACATATTAAATCAAGACTAAAAGCAACTTCACCACAGTGCCGGTGTACATCAGTGACGCAAGTTCTTACAGATGCTGGTATTTCACATATATTTTTTCCATTCCTGACCAAACTGTTTAGTTGTCCACTGTGTTTTTCATACCACTGATGTTTCTTTTAAGGGATGAAGATGAGTTTGGAAAACTGACAAAATATTAGAAGCATGTGAAGCAACCTGAATCCTCTGAGTTGTGGAATACAACACCAGCTGCTTTTAAAGTAAAATAGGTTCCTTGCTTCCAGCTTTTCCTGAATGATGCAAGATATACCATGTTTCCCAGAAGTTAAGGTTTAGGGCTTCTTGTGAAACCTTGCTGCCATAAAACACAGTCGCTGAAATGTCCGATTAGATGCCTTTTAGGAATGCAACCACACCTATTTTTTTCCCTGTAAGTTATTTCTGTTTTATAGTTTTTGTCATTTTAGTTTATCCTAGAGTTCCCTCTATGTCTGGTGTCTCATCCCATGGTCTTTAAAATAATCTGGCCAGCAGGTTCTAGATGCAACGCTACTAACAACAGTTTTCTAGTCTTGTAAGTTCATTTATGTTTTATTCCATTTCCAACTGTGTAACATCAAGATGTCCGTCTGAGTCTTGGCTGTAAAACAAAAATTACTTCAACAGCTCTGTAACATTTGGGATATTTTTTATACTAACTTTTTCCTGCTTTTTGAGAAATGCCCTCTCAAATCGGATTTCGAAATTGCTGGAAAGAATTTAGTCAGCAGCAGAAAATGCTCAAAAATATAATAAATTGCTAGAAACATAACAAAAAGGCAAACTTAAACCGGATCTCCTGAAGCTGTGAGGCTATCAGCCGAACATGTTGAAGTTAGCTCACAACTAATCTTTGCTTAAAACGGTTGTTGAGATGTAAAAGTCAAACAGGAAAAAACAGTTATTAGATATTCTAAAGACGCAAAGCAGCAAGTTAAAAACTGCACAAGATTCTTTTGTCATTATGAAACCTGTTGTTGAAATGTAAACATTAAAAGCTAGACAGAAATACAATCTTACAAAGGAAGTAGAAAATGAAACAGAAAACTGTATGCAAACCTGAGGTCAGGGTTTTTAACAGTTGTTTAGATGTAAAACACAATGACAGAAACTTTAAAACAACAGGAGCTACCAGCAGATAAACCAGATGAGCACATAATTATGTCAAAAATGCATGGTTGAGGTGTAAAAACCTGGCAAAATCTCAGGGATTTTAACAAAACCACAACAAACGTCAAAAAGCTGAATCACATGCTGGCTTTTGAGTGGTTTAAACTGAGTAGTCTTTTTAATTTAACAGCATCAATAATAAAAACGATAAAGATTCCAAAAGTATAGGAAAATATTCACATTTTTATCTTTTCCTTGATGTTATTATTCTGTTTTATATGATCAAAATAAATAATCAGCTTTTCTGGTGATAACAGTTTGGGGATGGAAACCTCACAAATTTTTTTATTTTTATTTTTTGCTTTCATTTCCTCAGAAGAATAAAATAATAAAAGCCATACAGAGTTTTCCGTGGTTGCAAAACTGGGGAATCTCGCTACATTTTTGGTGGACTCATGTGAACAAATGACATAAAACTGCAGATGAAACTGCATCTTGCCTCATGTGGGGATTTCCCTCCTGGCCTCAGACACGCCTCTTCCTCGAGGAGCCGGTGCTGAGACTCAAGCGTCTCTCTCACCATCCTGACAGACAGAGAAACAAGCTGAGCGGTAAGTGGACTTAACAATTACTCACCTTTCCTTTGTATAAATGAAAAGAGCATTGTAATCTGTGCATCAAAGTAGATTTAATAAATCCAGACTGTATAAATCTGTATTATAGCAGATTAACAAAACTATCTAAATAAAAAACACAATAGTCCAGCTCTTTTTATCTTGGATGTACCAGAGAGAAATAGTCATTTTCTCAAAAGATATTTCTCATGTCTTTAAACTGAATTATTGTAGTTTGTTTTTTTTATTGTAAGTTTTATGCTGGTAGTATCTGAAAGCTTCACAGTCCCCCCCCCCAAACTACCAGATTTTTGAGTTTTTTTTTAAACTTATTGGTTATAATTTAAATAAAAATAGTTATTTAATAAATCTAATTGCTCATTTTTGTAAAGGACTGCATTTGTTTTAGCAGATACCGTGAAACCTGACACAGGATGTTCCATGTCATTTGTTTATTTTGTTAATTTTATTTATTACCTACACATATCAGACATAAGATTATGACCAATGACAGGCAAATATATACATTGATAAAGTTACTCAACTTTTAGCTGGAACAGTCTTCCTGAAGAGGTTAGACAGGTTTCAACTCTGCCGTTGTATAAATCCAGGCTGAAAACAGCCTTATTTAACTGTGCATATAGCAACTGAGTACTATTATTATTATTTTATTTTTATTTTAATTTTATTTCTTTTAAATTCAAAACTGATTTTATTGTTTCATTTTCTGATCTTTTTTCTTATGTAAAGCACTTTGAATTGTCTTGTACACGAAAATGTGCTATACAAATAAACTTGCCTTGCCTTGCCTTTAGCGAAGAGGGTTTGTTTGCAAAACTTCAGACTGGGATGACTTTCTCAATATTAGACCTAAATGTAGTTTTGTGAATTTCTTCCACATCTGCTTTACTTCTTCACATGAGCCCACATTTAGTCTTTAGCAAACCACTAGTTGCATATTGTGTGCTTGTGATCCACACTACAGTCACAAAAAAATACAGTTTAGCCACAAATTTGTGAAGCAAACCACTGCCTGATAAAGTTTCTGAATGAACCTGGTAAAACAGTTGAAGGCGTAATTTACAGGTTTTAAAGAGACGGTAACTAAATCCGTCCAGGTGATGGACAAAGGAGAGATTGAAGGCTTCCACCAGATTCGTAGAGAGGCTTGTAGTCCAAGACCTTTGACTGACTGCAGAACCTGTCAGACTTGGGGGCAGATGTTTCATCTGTAGCAGACAGGCTAAACGATAAAGAGCAAAAACACCACACCGCTACTAACCAAAAATACTAGAAGAAGTCAATTAAGCATGTGCTCATGGCAATTAAAGTAAGCAAAACTAGTTTTTGGATTCCGGTATGCAAAGCAGAGAATCATTTCTATGTGTTAGTGGTATGTCTAGAGAAATAAGCATGATGTTGACTTTGATGCTTTGCTCCCTCTGACACTGAAAAATTGCTGCATGTGGATGACGAGATGGATTTAATCAAGTAGCAGGAAACTGTAAAAAATAATGTCCTGCACTCTGTGAGAAAGCTGAAGCTTGGGAGTTACTGAAATGTTGAAAAGGATAAGCCCACAATGCCTTGGCTTTCAAAGAAGAGCGGGAAGACTCTGGTGTTGTCATGGTCGCCTTGAATGTTGTTGAAAATATCTAGAGGATAGATGTCGGTCTAAGATTCCTCAAACCCGCTTTGAGTATTAAAGATTCTTGTCAAAAAACGTCTGAAAATGTTTTGAGATTTTTGCGTTTAAATGTATTTTTTAAATGTATAGTGTTTGCTTTTAAACAGCCACCCCGTTTCATTTGTTTATCGCGAACAGCCTCTGGTTTATGTATTCTGCTTATGAACCTAATTTGGAGGTCGGGTGAACAATTTTAGCTGCAGCTATAAATAAGTCGCAGTTTATTTATAGCTATAGAAGCGGTTCCATTCCTAATGAGCGACAGCAGAAATAGGTAGGCAACATGTGGTTTCTGGTCTCTCCAGTACTGCCTCTGACTTCCTATTATAAGAAAGACGAGCCGTAGGTGTAGATATACATATGCTGAGCAGCTTAAAAACCATTATCTTTAACAATAAAGGGCACGTGCCGTTTCTTGGCCAAGTGAACATGTGCATTTTAGCTCTTGATCATCTGTCCTAATAATATAATAAAATAACCAATTGGCCATTACGGGGTAACAAGTGGCTCAGGCTGAAAAGTACATGCTGAAAATATTTACTGGGTTTCTGAAAAGTCCTAAAAGTCCATGAATAACGTTATTTATGTTGCTCCAATTTTAACCCTTATAAGGTACGGGTGAATTTTACATGATAATTTCTCTCATGCACCACATGTTTTACTTCTGAGTGAAATTGCTGAGACAACATAAAATGACTCTGTTGGTGGATGTTCAGCAGCCGTCTCGCCCTCTTTTGGTGCACACCTGACATTTCTAAGACTTTGTGGCACAAGTAAGTAGAATAAACAAGGACATAGTTATTTAAGACAATCACCTCTAGACAACTTTTTTGAGGTTCAGTTCCAGTAACCTCATAGATGAAAAAGATTAAGTGTGTCAAAGTGCTTACTCAGACAGGAAAACGTAAAGGCCGATTGCCAACCTTTCTGTGGTTAGCTGAGTAAAAGTAAGAAAAAAACAAAGTGGGCTTATTGTCAGTGATGATAAATGCATTGCTCATAACATGTTTCTCTGGTATTCTGGTACATCACAATGAAGTCTGCTGCTGCATTCATTAGGAAGACAACATTTGGTTTTACTGATGCAAGCAATATTAAATGTTTTTTGTAAATATTTATCAGCATTAAAATGTCAATTGCCAGTAGGATTCAAAGAAACAAGGAGATTTAGAATATAAAATATCTCCAATTTCATTAGAAATCACTGATTATTGGTGCTAAATTTGGTTTTAACTTATTAAATTAACAGGCTGGATGTCACATTAATATGTTTTTATAAATAAGTTTGTAAGGACACCTTGCAAAAATAAAACCGTCAATGGTAAAAACTGTTAAAGTAAAATGTTCAAAATGTCATTTACGAAACTAAAAGCTTAAAATCTGTATATCTCAGGTTCTGTTTGAATAAACTGTTTCATGCATAATTTTGAGTCTTTTCAGCTGACTGAAATCCAAAGTGAATGTTTGCAAGGGGAGAAGAAAAGTAAGGAGGGATTTTAAAGCAGGAGTCAGTCTGAGCAGTTTATTTAACACTACAGGCCAGGATGTTATTACGACTCCTCACTGTCAAACTGACTTGAAATGATCTGACTGGGCTGGAGCTTCTGGACCTTTACTTTTTTTTGCTTATTTGTCGTTGACTCTCACCTTCACAAGGACTAGATCGCATAAGCTTTCCGCAGTGGGATAATCTGTAATCCTGTTGGGTTAACGAGTCTGTAAAAATTGTCCTAAGCAGTCAGGAAGTTTTGTTTGTTTTCTGTCCTGTGTGTCTGTTTCCTTCCATCATTGATGGGTAACATGTCATGGGTTGATCTCCCCTTTCACCCAAGAAGGCTCTAGGTTCAATTCCACCTTGGGTCTTTCTGCAAGGAGTTTTTATGTTCTCCCTGTGAATGCGTGGGTTCTCTCCAGGTACTCTGGCTTCCTCCCACAGTCCAAAAACATGACTTTTAGGCTGATTGGGCACTCTAAATTGTCCCTAAGTGTGAGTGTGCGTATATGTGGTTGTTCGTCCTGTCTGTGGGCTAGGGTTAGGGTTACTCCTGCCTCTTGTAAGCTGGAGATAGGCGCCAGCAGACCCCCGCAACCCCACAAGAATAACTTGGTTAGATAATGGATGGATGGATTACAGAAGGAAACACATCAGGGAAAAAACAAACTACTACAGCACGTCTTTTTCAAACGAGCAGCAACTGTTTTAGCTGTCGTCGATTATGGGATTGGGTCAATGCCTCCCTTGTGTGCATGGCATACCCAGAAAGACACTTTCAAACATGATGACTCAGTTAACTTTCACATCCTCAACCAAGCCTCAAAACAACTCTGTTACTCTCTACTCTCTCATGTTAAGCTGCTTTCATGTGGTGGTTGGGCATTAAATATCTTATTTTGTCTCCCTTAGGTAGAAATGATGGGGGCATATAACTCCTCAACTGAAGGGATAAACTACACGGACAGTAATCGGACGTTTCTGGATTCAGAGTTTCGCTATGTGCTTTTTCCCGTCCTGTACAGCATTTTCTTCGTCGTGGGCTTCATCGCCAACCTTTACGTGCTTTTCGTCCTGCGGTGCCTCCGTGAAGCAAAGGCCATGGGGGAAATTCGTATCTACATGACCAACCTGACCATTGCCGATCTCCTTTTTGTGTGTGCGCTACCATTCTGGATCGGCTATTACAAGGGTGAGGGGGATTGGGTCTTCAAGGATTTCATCTGCCAGCTGACGGGATCGTTCTTTTTCATCAACACCTACGGCAGCATCCTCTTCCTCGGAGCGATCAGCCTCAATCGCTACTGGGCAGTCACTCGGCCTCTCGACGCGGCCTCGTCGGACCATAGGCAACGCGGGATCGTCGTGTGCATCGTAATCTGGGTGTCCACCATATCCATGGCCATCCCCAACATGACATCACCGGGTACCAACAGCGACGGGAAAATAACCCGATGCTTCGAGGGTTACCAGAATACAGAGGAGAGTGAAAAGAAGAAAGTGGCAGTCATGCATTTCCTGATAATCGGGATGTTTTTTGTTGTGTTTTTTCTTGTCGTGGTGTGCAACTTCCTCATCGCCCGAGCCTTGCTATCTCAGAGTATGCCAGCGGAGCATGGCACTGACACAATGAAGTCCTACAGAACGAATGTGTCTTCATATAAACGGCCCAAACGGGCCAGAACGGTGAAGAGGAGGGCTCTCCAGTTGCTTCTGGCTGTGGTGGGAGTGTTCGTGTTGTGCTTTCTGCCCCACCACATCGTCCAGGGCCCCTGGGTGCTGGCTGTCCTGCAGATAACAGACGGCTTCGGCCATGTGAGTTGGAGTCAGGACACACGGCAGTCGCTCAATGATATACATCAGATCACATTGGTTCTGATGGGTCTCAATTGCATCCTGGATCCCGTGGTGTATTTCTTTGCCACAAGGAAGTTCCGGAGGTTCATTGTGGAGCACTTGAAAAGGTTATCGAGGGGGGAGGCTTGCTCCCAATCAGGTAACATCCACATTTCCATGGACAGCAGAAACCAGAGCCAAAAACTGAGTGTCAACAATCAGGAATAACTAAATGATTTTACACACAAGAACACTTATCAACACTTATATCAAACTGGAATTTGTGTTAAAATAAGCAGTCATATTTTTATTTTTATTTTTCTGTTTTGTTTTGTTTGCAGCCTGTTCTCATTTGCTTTTCCTCTTTTTTTACATTGAGTATGTACATATGTATCTTTTTGTCTCTGCCTTGTGTCTTTTCTTATTTTTATTTTCTAAGATTTATGTCACCCAGTTAAATTCTGATGCACATTTAGGTAAATATCTCTGCGGTCTAAAAGGATTTCAGTAAAATGCTGTGAAATGACAATCAGGTAGCTCCTCTCTTATTTTTTCAATGCTTAAATGTTTTGTGTTTGTAGAAAAAGCTGCAGGGAGACCTTGCTGCCAAAATATGGACATTTGTTTCCTTCTCGTGGTGCCGGTAAAAAAAAGTTTAGCATTTTTTTGTTCATTATTTAAGTTGAAGGCCTGTTCTCGCTTTACTGTGTTTACAATCACAAAGATTAATATGTTTTATTGGAATACCATTACATGTTTTTTTTAACTTTTGGTTTTACAGATTAAAATTGGAATAAGTGCTGGATATGTCTGTTCAGTCCCCCATGTGTCAGTGATTTCTATTGTTCTGGACTTTGACTAGGCTATTCTATTGCCTGAACATACTTTGATCCAATACATTCATTGTATCTATAGTCATAGTTCAGCTGGATTGGAAACTCTCCACCCCACTCTCCAGTCTTTCACATCCATTCTCCCATGACCCTAAAACCACAGTGTCTCTGTGGGCGTGTTTGTTGTATTAGTGTTTTTTTACAGCTAATGTTTCACATGTTGACCAAAGGTTAAAAATGATTTCAGCTGAGCATAGCTCATTTTTATTGATAGTTTTGTTTAGAGAAACTAGATGCTTTTCTAGATTTACCATGAACGTATTGCCTGATTCTCAGATTGTCTTCTCTTTGAGTGGCCAGTCAGTTTAGGTGAACCATCATTTCTTGTTGGTCTACAGCTGTGACATCCTTATTTACCCGTTGTTAACCAAGCCCTGCTTTTAATTTCTCCACAACCTTCTCCCTGACTGCTTAGCTGTGTTCTTTGGTCTATATGGTGCCTTTTCATTCCTTCTTCCAAATAATTCCTTTAAAAAAACCTATGACACATTGACAGAACTGCTTGATTTTTGCTAAATTCAACTTAGGCGGAGTCTATTGCACAGTAGCTGTGTCTCATTTTCCTTTTACTGTGTCGTCCTCGCATGAAATCCCAATAACAAACACGAAGGTTCGTGTCTTCAATTTAACAACATCTAAAAAAGGTCTGTCACTAAAAACACATCTTTAGACACCAGTGACATACTATCAGAAAATCATGCAAACTAATCTCACACGTACTGTATTTACTTACTTACATTGTATGAGGAAGTAGTATACAAATGACACCATATTTCCGTTCTTCCTGTCGATACTAAAAAGCAGAAGTTTTATAAACAGAAGGGTATAAAACCATAATGAGAACAATTTTATTTTTCATTTGTAAAATGGACGATTACCTCACAGATCAACAGAGAAAGGTTTTCCAAATCTTTACACCAAAAACAAACTATTTAGAAGTCGAATGACTGATGCTGCAAGTTAATAACTCAGTATATTTGCAGCATTTCCATAGATAGAAACCTTAAAAAAAAAAACTGAACTACAATGAAATAGAAATTATCTATGATTTTACTGACCTTTTTTCCTTCTTCTTACGGTGCTTTGAGATGAATTGGCACAATGTAAATAAACTGAATTGAATGGAATAGAACCTTAACCTACGTTTTAATAGGTAACGATACAGTAGTTTTACAGGTTTGCAGATTAAGTCATAGTACCAGGTAAAGAGACTCATGAGGACTAGTTTCCTTTCCCCTCATCTGATGCTGTCACATTTCATCCACAGATTTCTTCTGCTTTTGCTTTTTTTGTATGTTCCAGAACATCAAACTACTTTTAAATTATTATTCATGTTACCAAATGGACAAACAGCCATTTAAATCAAACTGACTTTAAACCTAAAAATAAGAACTGGCTGTGCAATCCGTGGCTGAAACATCTGCAATCAATGGCAGCTGGAAATTAACGGTTAACCTGACTTTGGAGGAATTATGGCCCACTTTTTTTGTCAGATTGATAAAATTTAGTCCCACTAAATATTTAAGCATGGTAGGCTGGTTTATGGTTAGGACCTAATTTGGATTTTAAATGTTAACTTTCTGGTATGGTTTATTGTCCTGCATGACCTGCAGACTTGCATTCTTCATCGGGAGTTAGAATCACAGTTCTGTCAATTTTACATGAATAAGTGTAACCATGGAAAATTAGACCCTCAGTCTTAATTACGTCAAAAAAAGTTGTTTTTTTTGCCTTTGGCCCGGGGCCTCTTTGTTATTTTTGACTCATCTAAGTTTACCTGAGGAAAGTGAAGCCTGCAGCGCTTTAGATGTTGTCACTTGCTTTTAGGTCCTCTTCCTGTGGTTTTTTGGAGTCTTAAAGACTCAGACATGTGTTGGTAAATGTTTCCAGACTCACAAATGTCAAGGATGTTGTTTTGTCACCTATGCTTGAATGTAGGTGGGGGAAAATGTATGGCTCCATACCCAACAAACTAAAAAAGAAAGAAAGAAAAAACAAAAACAAAACAAAATAAAAGAAATTCCTGTTTGAAAAAAAACATTGTGTTCCCTCAGGTTGCTGTATGTTACCTTAGGCCCCATATTGAAATGAACATGAACATGTTTCAGGGTAAAAAAATAAATATATATATATATATATATATATATATATATATATCTCATATGTATATATATAAGAAGGGACAATTGTTTTACGCTACTGTACTCCTCAGGAATTATTGTATTCCTGAACATCATTTATATATTAATGTACTTTATTGTGTCAGTATGAACCTTTTCAAAAGCCATTGAAGCTGCGCTCAAAGGTTTGTACATTTTTATGGTTTAAACCCCCCAAAAACAGAGATCTTTATTTTTTTTATTTTTCCATATTTACAAAAGATGTGAACCTGGAATTTTTTGAAAATAAGAATCTTCGTGTTATTTGCTATGTCGTGTTTTCTTTAGGTAAATATTTTATTTCAAAAGCAAATCAAACACAGACAGTTTGAAGGACACTGCATTTTCACGCACCAGAACATAAAAGACAGATGGCTCGAACCACAATGACATAGCAGAACATTTTATAGAAGAAAAAAATTAATCCTAACTGAAGCCATGCAACATGCAAGACCACACATTTATGTTTCTCTACACCCACTCAGGTCATCATTTATGACAGACTGGAGTATACCTCGTCCCCTGTCATGCCAGAAGGTTAGAGGTCACTGTAGGAGGGCGTAGTGTAATTCATGTAGATATCCCCATCAGAATCATTCGGTGGTGGCAAAACCCTGGAGAAAACACTTTATGGTTACTCTAAGCATGTGGCACATTTTATTCCAACAGTGTTAGACTTACTTTGGTTGTGCTATAGGAGGTGCAGTAACATCTAACAAACAAGAAAAATAGATTTTATGGATCTGTAGATGATATAAATAATATTTACAATAAACCAGAAGTAGTGAGTAGATGTCTGTACCTTTCTTCAGAGCTTTCAAAGCTTCATCTGTGTTACCAAACTTTTGCCAACAGAACCACAGAAGACCAGCAACGATGACAATCAAGATCAGGATAGAAAGGGCAAAAGCTGCTTTACCCAACATCTCTCCTATGGCAAGATGAGAAAAAACATTAACAGACACAAGGAAGACAACAAAGCATCAGGTTATATTTGATTGAAACACATGAAAACAGACAAAAAGCTAATTTTAGTCTGGGGTGTTTTCAATGTGGTTCAACAGTTATAGGTTCATCATCTCAATATAAGGGACATTTAAAGGAAATTAACAGTATAGTGGGAACACAAAAAGCATATGGAAAATAGAATGACCAAGCTTTAATATAATTCAGTCAGACTTTCTTCTTTGGAGAAATATAAAGCTTGCACAGAAACATTCAATCAAAAGATTGTTGGAAATCATTTTTTCACCTACTTATTTGTTACTTATTACATATCCTCTTGGTTGTGTTGGTCATGGCATATCTGTATCAAGCTTGATAAGAAGAAGATAACAACTCCTGTGTGATATTTTTATGAACCACTTGAAAGATCTCAAGCGTGGCCTTAATTCTGTTAGAAGTTTAAGGCTGTAGATCAAGGAAACGATAATGTATTAAGGTTATAGGCTTGATTTTACAGAAATGCTCCCTTTTTTAAAGGTTATGTAAGATGGTGCCAGAGTGCACTCGATTTGCTTGAAAGAAGAAAAAGCAGATGCAAAAAGACCCTGAGACTGCTAAAAAGAGATGATACAGGAAAGAATGTGGTGACATTTGACAAGGAGTCATGAAGAGAACCTGTATAGAAGTTAGGCGTCACATGTTTGAGCCAAAACTTCTGACCTGACTGGGTGACTAAGATTTCTTGTTTGTTACTGTTTAGTTTACAAGTGATTATTGGCTGGCCAAGTATTTACATGTTGCCAAAGTTCCTGCATTAAAAATAAGGTTGAGACGTGCGTTTTCAATCTCAAGCTCAAAGTGCTATAAAATATATGGTTAAAACTCAGAACTTTGTCCAAAATCAATGTTTTAGATACATAAAGATTTTTTTTGGAGACAATATTGTTCAGTTCAACTTATTACTGTAATTTATTAAACTATTTTTTCTCATAAATCATCTGTTAAAATTTTTTTTAATGGAAAAATACATTTATTCTCCTGGCAAGAGAAATAAGCAATAAAAGGAAGATTTTTAGCTAGTTTTCCAAGCAGCCGAAGTTTGATTTATATTAACGTTAAGCAGAAAAAAATAAAAAATAGCTTAAACTATACCACTGTGTGTAATCAGACAAAAAAGTTTTGTTTTTCAGTACTTACAATAATTTAAAGAAATATTTTTTCAATGATATTCTGAGCTCCTCCTTTAAGTGTTAATGTTCACCCTGCATTTTGGAGGTTAAGGTTCACGGCTGCATGCAAGTACTCAAGAAAGTAGGCAACAAATCCACAAATACTCAAAACAGTACATAACTTGAACTATTTTGATATTTTAAAAAACAAATATATCTTAACATGCATTGTTACGCGCATTGAAAACCATCTTAGCAAAACTGCAGGAGCTAATATCTATAATATTCTTCCTCTCCACTGTCCTTTTTGGTTTGACTGTGCTTTGCAACTAACCAATGGTGGGTCGACATTAATTGTTGGTATTTTCCAGCTTTCCAAGCGGCATGTCCATTTGAATATTCTAAATATGCACTCTGAAATGCATTTCTGTGGGAAAACTATATTGGGTTACATGTAGAAAGAATAGGGGAATCCATTTATACTGGACTGTGAAAAAATGGGAATTTAGTGTTTTTTCAATTTTTTATTTTTTTTAACCTATTTTATTGTATTGCTTTAAGTGGCCCAGTGTGGAATCGTACACAGATCTGGGTCTAAATTGTATCACTCAGCACACTTGAACTTATTTTTTGATTTCGCAACACTCACTTCCCTCCTATGACTTCTCCACAATTTACAGCTTTAAGTCTGTTTGCAGAAAATAACGAAAATCCACCCTAACAACGCCCCTTGTCTATCGGCGCAGAACTCTTGCTTTACATAGTACCAGCATTTTTGAATTTTCCCTATCAGCATACCTAGATTTGACGCATAATCAGACAGTCAGTACACAGTTACATCAGTCTGGCTCATGTGGATTCATGTGATTCTATGTAGAAATATTACCTATGTTTCTGTCCCATATCAGTACGACATTAAGGGAAGTACCAGCACTTGTTTTTCCACTTAAAACACAGTTTTATAGTAATAATGCAATGTTAGGAAATAATAAAGAAAACAGTACTTGGACAACAAAAAAACAACCGACCTTCTGTTGGTATGAAGACGATGTACACAGTATGAGTCTGGCTCACAAGCTTGATATTGGTCTCGCATCTGTACTCTCCACTTTGTTTGGGTTCGGTAAGGAAAAGCTCGTTGCCTTGATCCACATTTTCCCAGCTCTGATTTCGGAGGCTGTACCAGGACCACGTAATGTTTTGTACTGGGATCGTTGTTTTGCAGTATAGCCGGACTCTTTGACCTGCAGCCACTGGGTAGTCTGGTGTGGCCTCAAGACGCGGGACATCCGGCTTCATTGTTGTTGTTGTTGGTGCTAAGGTGTAAACAAACAAAAACAATAAACACAAACAATTTTCAGCACTACTTTGTTAGGTTTTTTCATCATTGGTTATTATTACCATTTAAGAATGAGTACTTAAAGTTCTTTCCACATATATCATAGCTGCACTATTATATTATCTTATCTAAACTATAAATATCTCAACACTAGTGCAATCTTAAATGGTTTTCATGGGATTATCCTAGAAATAATGGAAAAATATTAGACACCTCTCATTTTCTCAATTCTAGTATGAGTGGAAGAGCGGAAGAAAGTGAGATTGTGTTTTCCTTTATCTTTTGGCTGTTTTTGTCTTCAAAACTGTCTCACTGGGTGTTGTAAATAGTTGATCAATTGTTGTTATTTGTTTGTTGGGTGTTTTTTGGAGCTGTTGGTTAGGTGTGCCAAACAGGGTTTCTCCCTGTTTGGTCGGCGTCTTCGGACGCCATGGTGGGCGGTAGCATCGGAGGTTTCTCCGTGCTGACGCGGAGGAACGGAATCAAGGTGGGTGCTGGTTCTCCGTGCAGTGTGGAGCAAGTTTGTTTGGCTGTGGGTGAGGTGATTGGGCACGGGAATATTAGATCAGCGGCACGAATGAATGGATCTGTGGTTTTGTTTGTGGAGAAGGTTGAACAGGCACAACGTTTGGTGGAAGTGGGCGTTTCTGTTGGTGATTTGTTTTTGCAGGTGTCGCCGCTGTGAAACGTCCCTCCATTCATTAGTGATGATTTTTTAATTAAAGAGTTATCTAGGCACGGTAAGGTGGTGTCACCAATTAGGAAAGTTCCGTCTGGCTACAAATCACCATTATTAAAACACGTTGTCTCTCACAGGGGACAAATGTATCTGATATGAAACCGTCGAGATGAAGAACTGCGGTTTCATGTCAGATTGGATGATTTTGTTCTTTTTGCTGCATCTTTTAACATGAAGTGTTTTGGTTGTGGTCAGGAGGGTCACAATATAAAGATGTGTCCCAACAGAGCCGGGCCGGCCCCGCCGGGTTTGGCGAAGCAGCATGAGCAGGTAGCGGACCCACCTGGTGAGGCTGTTGCTGCGGGGGAACCCGCGGCTGCTGCGGGGGGGGGGGGGGGGGCCCGCTGAGGAACCCACGGTGGCGGCAGGAGAGCCAGTGTTGAAAATGAGTGTGTGTGGGGGAATGGATGGGAGCACGGTGTTGTGTGGTGATGGGGTGAATGGTGGTGAGGGTGAAAGTGAAGTGGGGGAGAGCAGGAGGGGGTTAGGGGCGATGAGGAGCATTTAGTGGGTGGAGATCAGGGAGGGAAAGGAGAGGTGGAGTTAAATGTAGAAAATGAAGGAAAGAACAGTGCAGAGTCGGTTTTAGGAGCTGGAGTGGAGGGAGAGACAGGTGAGGCAGAGGAGGTGATGGAGCTGGAAGCTTCTGCCCCTATAAAAAGGCGAATCAAAAGGAAGAATGTGGTGGCTGCTGAGCAGGCCAGTAAGCAGGCCAGCATGATGGCTGCAGTGAGGAAGGAGGTGTCAGACAGCAGCGACACTGAGAGTTGGTTCTCTGATACCAGTGAGGTGTCTGGTTCTCAAACCAGCGTTAAGGAACCTAGATACCCAGTAGAATCTTTTAGAATCTTCACTAATTTTATTTGAACTGTGAATTTTACTAAATGTTCTTGCCAGAATTTTAACTTTATCTTTATCTTTTATTATATTTATATTATCTATTTTTAATACAGGATAATCAAACTCTCTCTTTATGCCATTCATTATTTTAATTATTTTCCAAATTGTTTCTATTTTTGTTTCTTTCCCTAATGTGTTAAAAAAATTTCTCCAATATTCTCTTTTTGCATTCTTAATTGTTCTTCTTACAATTGCTTGCTTTCTTTTATAATCAATTAAATTCTTATAAATGGGATTAACTTTTAGTACTTTAAATGCTATATTTCTTAATTTGATTGCTTCTTTACATTCATTTGTCCACCATGGTACCATTTTCTTATAATTTTTACACCCTACTTTCTTTATAGAATTATCTGCTGCCTCCATAATCATCTTACAAATTTTTTCATTTACATCATTTATATCCATTCTCATATCTACTTTTTCTAAGTTTATTTGACTCAAGTATCTAAATTTAATCCAGTCGGCTTTATTAAAATTCTGTTTTTTATTTACCTTTATATTCTTTTTATTCAAAGTTAATCCTACTCTTATTGTAATGGGATAATGATCACTACCTATTGTTGAATTTTTATCAATGAACCACTCACAAATACCAGCTAAAACATTTGATACTATTGTTAAATCAATAACCAATTCCATCCCTGTTCTTACATTAATTCTTGTTCCCCTCCCATCATTAATACATACAAGATTTTTTATTTCCATTAATTCTTCTGTAACTTGTCCATTTTTATCATTACATTAACCCCACAATGTACTATTTGCAATAAAATCCCCACACCAAATTACTTTCCTTCCAAATATTTAACTCCATGTCTTCCTCATTTCCTACGCCATTTCCAACCGAACCATTCACATACTAGTTTATGCTCATATTCGCCTTTTCGAACTCCGATAAATTTTGTAGACCCTCGGTACATGACAGAGGTGTAATTCAACCAGCTGTAAGTCGATGTATGATCACAAAAGTATTGAAAATATTTTATGAAGGTTGAAAAGTTACTTAGTGTTGCTTTAAGACTTAAATATTATTTTATACACAAATCTTCTTTCACAAAAAAAAAGATAAACTTTTTTTAGAATGTGTAGAAATTTTTTTATTACTTCGTGTTAATTTGTCAATAAAAGGTTTACAATCAAGGCCGTATATTTTAATAGCATACCTGGTTGTTACAATAAGTAAATGAAGCATTAGTAGCTTCATTTACATCACAAAACAATATATATGTATTTTTAGTCAACAAAGAAAAAACAAATCCAACTCCTACCTGGTGTTGTTTTCACTCTGGTTGAAGACGGGACAGTAAAGGACTGAGATGTAACTGAAGATAATTAAACAGATTTTAGTAAGTATCAAAACTTTCTTAGCTCATTTCCCTTTCAATCTTGCTATTGTAAATTCACGTATTTTGCTTACCTGTGCTCGCACACAGGGAAAAAAGGAGAAATCCAAGAAGCATATTGCTGTGTGTGATGAATTTGCCGCTGTTACTTTTGTGTGTGAGGTGCAAAAGTGATTTATTGTTCTACTCAAAACCCAGGTGATACTGGAGGAAGTATGATACTTGGAAACTGTAGGAAGAGAAGTCTTAACTTCCCTTTATAAAAAAACAACAACAACCTAACAAAGCAATGTGATGATTGATTACACAAGTTTCCACAATGGGAGAAAAAAAAAAACGCCACACGTTACCAAAGTCAGCAGAGAGGTTTATAAAACAAACTTTAGTCCATAAAACTTTCTAACATTTAAAACCTGCCAATAAGTTTTAACCTAGAGGAAGAAAAGCATTGTTTTCTAACTACCTTTTATTGGAGCCCCAACACAATGCTGGCAGGCAAGTCTATCAGATGCTGAACACGTTTGGTCTCAAAGTTTCATATCTGTGAACAGAAGTCCCCTTCAGGCTTAGGCTCAGACGGCAGCTCAGATTGAAGCAGACAGGTAGGCAGATTAGACCACTAACCTGAGGCAGCTGCTCACTGGATTTTATACGGTTCTGCCCAAAAACAAATGAACGTGGCTCAGAATAGTCAGGCTGGATCTGCTTATGCAGCTAAGGTTCAGAGAAAACACAAAAGAAGCTGTAACTTTGACAGAAATCAAGCATAATTTAGAAAAAAACTAAACTGTTTGCACCCATTACAGATGTCTTGTGTTTTTTTGCTTAGCAGTTTTAGTCTATTAAACTAGTTTGTTAGACAAACATGATCTCATCCCAGCCTTGTAAAATTTATTTAATCATCATTATTAAATTATAAATTAACTGTTATTACCATTTTTTTAATTTAAACTGTGTAAAAGAGGGACAAGAAGCAGAGAGGCCCAAACTTTGTTCT